>SNQJ01S0037678.1:32807-53656 GCA_010110895.2 Picea sitchensis
TATATCTTATGTGTGATTGATGCTCATTATTTATGTTGTTCATATGATGTATAATATTGATGGTCACTTGATGAAAGATTAAAAATGGTTTAATAGACTTAATATTGTTTAAGCACAGTAACAACTGATTCACCCCCCCCTCTTAGTTGTCTTAGTAATTTCAACAGAAATAACCTTCTAGCATATTTAACCATTTGTCCAGAGTATCTGCATCTATCTAAACTTCAAATACAAGAATATCAAAATTAACTTGTTCCTTGAAAGGAATGGTGCCTCCAAAGTGGATTCTTGATGAAGACACATCTACTTTTATTGACATGCATCGAAAGATTTGGGAAAAATTATCCATCATTTCATCCCTCCATCATGTGAGAGCTTTCTCTAGGAACATATTAATAGAATCTTCTACTCCGTCGTTTCTCTTTTCTTCTGCCATGCAGGGTTTCTTGGGCATGCGAGATAAATCATCCTCAAGAGAGACAAGCCCAAGACCTAACTTTCTATAATTGGACCTCGTCGGGGACATGCACTTAAAAATCACCAAAGCATCCTTCTCTGATACCAATGATCCAGATTATTTTGAGCACGAAATGAGAGCAGGGATATAATAAAAAAAAATATTGAGATATTGCAAGAGATCCAATAATGTAACAGATATATATATCATATATATATAATAAGAGGCATATATATATAGTAATACACAATTTCTATTAATGAGTGAAATGTAAAGAACTGTAAAATTACAGAGTGAAAGATTCACTAGAATGGTGGAAGCTTATTTTTTAGAAGAGATGTGATGGCTACGCTCATTTGCCAGAAGATGAGTACAATGAGGCTCGAAAGGCCTTTTAAACATAAATGTTAAAACCCTAAACAACCAAAAACCTAGCCCCCAGAAGATGAAAAGCTAAAAGGTTTGCGGCCCCAATGTGGAGATGAAGTGCCAAAATTCATGTGGGCCTCGATGGGGTAAGTTGGTACAACAACTTTCTGGGGTCATAACTTTTGCATACAATCTCCATTTTAGGCACACGATAGCCCATTGGAAAGGTATATCCAAGAAATACACATTATGTCATCACACTCTAACTTAGTCCACATTGTGACTGTTGTGAGATTCAAATATGTTGTTAGGGCCTCAAAACGGCCCCGAAAGTTTAAGACTCGAAAATCTAGGAAATAACTTCCAATGATGAAAACTACATGTGATCTTGTTGAAATAGGTGGGTGGCCACTTAAATCCATCTCGATCAAGTACATGATGATACAATGGTATGCAATAGTATCCAACAACATACAACAGTGTACAGTGGTGTATGATGGGTTTTTGGGATGTTTTTCTAAGGAGACCTCTAGACTGGGACTTCAGACATATTATTAAGTTTGGTTCACCCAGGATCAATGACTGGATGGATGAGCTTCATGGAGAGGAATATTCCTAGAATATCGATCTTCGATTGGGATATCACTAGAACAAGGACATAGAGAAGGATACTCGCAGGATCGCTCTTAGAGGTTACATTAAGTGATTGGTCATACCTTTTGGGTTGACCAATGTACTTGACACTTTTCAGTATTTCAAGAGATGGCAGTGCAATATAGTTCTTTTTTCTGATGCCAATAGTATATTCAATAGGAAATGGAGTGTTCATCTTATTCAAATGAGAGAGGCAGGTAGCATTATAGCCATTTCATAATTCTTTCAATTGGGATATGTGGTCAGAGCATAAGAGGAGATCCAAATTGTATTGGGTC
The DNA here is from genome assembly GCA_010110895.2 of Picea sitchensis. Taxonomy (NCBI): domain Eukaryota; kingdom Viridiplantae; phylum Streptophyta; class Pinopsida; order Pinales; family Pinaceae; genus Picea; species Picea sitchensis. The sequence continues at coordinate 34,566 of SNQJ01S0037678.1, forward strand.
AATTCACATATATTTCAACTGACAGATTGGTGGATGGCATTATCCACTACGAAGGTCGTACACATGTGGTCCATGAGTCCACACTTAGGCAGAATATTATGAGGGATATGTATGATTCACCTTTGACAGGGAGTTTTGGGTACTCATATGAGTATGAGGCACCACAAGTGATAGAGCTACTTTCCAGGGAGGTGTTTATACTCCATGGATCACTTGAGTACATTAACGATGATTGAGATAGTAGATTTTCCAGTGTAGTTTGGCAGGGGACAAAAAAATTAGTAGGCATAGAGTTGATTCCTAGTACTTGGTTTCCACTATATGATGGCATACTGGGGACATGGCTCATTTTGAATATCATGGTTACTAGTATTGCACAAACGAAACTAGCAGGTATTGGGAGTAGTGGACTCCCAATTTGGTGGTGGGATCTATGAATTCATCTGAGTGATATATTGATTCAGATGATGGTGATGATCGACATAGCCATGAAAATAAGTTGTATGCTTTATTTTTGAGATGTCAATAGAGGGGAGGTCAAGACTTACTCTATCTGGCAGAACAAGCTCGAGACCAGCCGTGGGTTTTCAGACTTAGACTTCACTTAGACACCTTTGCAAGAGAGGATTCAATATGGTGGTTTGAGTCCCTTTAAGGAGATCTGCTTGGGGTTCTAGGAGATGAGGATGCATACTAGGAGTGTTGGTCCGATGGTGATGATTATATTGGTGCACTATCGGTGTGGTGGTACCTTTCTAGGATTAGTTTGTGAACCTAGGATTACATTGTTTGATAGTTCAACTATGATTAGAGAGAAGAGAACTAATTTTGACCTTCCGAAGTTTACTTTTGGGAGGCTTAGGAGTAGTTTCTTGGAGGATTGGTCTTCCGAGGAGTTGACAAAGTTTATGTAGCTTATGATTTCCAGGCTTATTAGGGGCAGTCAGGTGGATTATTGTATTATCACCTTATAGTCCACTGCTATGAGTAGAGGATGCTTCACATCAAACATGCTAGTTTGGGATCCTGATGACTTTACCATCTACAGGTTTCATGTGTTTGCATAGAGGGAATTTGTAGATGATATGTTAGGATATTTTCTTAACAATGCTTGGACGATTGTAGTGGGATGGGGGTGCTAGAGTATTATAGTTTTCCCCTTTGATGTGTGGGGACTAGGTTTTGTGGATTCCATATCAGTTTCTGACCACATAGGCTTCTCTATATTGTCTAATTTTAGAGTTGGTTTAGTTGACTTCACTCAGATACATTGGTTGGGTATTATCCTCAATTATGGGGATGATTCTTGGACAAATTACAACTTCTAGATGTAGGTGTTGAGGATGCAGTTTAGGCAGGAGGATTAGATCAGAGTGGTGTGAGGACATCATGATGAGGCCCTTTTTTATGATAGGATGGCACCCTGGTATTTTATGGGTTAGCAATTTGGTAGATGGTAAAAATGGGAGTGTGAGTTGTTACTTTCAGGATCCTATTCATATGGCACAATGGATCAGTTTCCTAGGTGGGACAATCTATGAAAAGTGTATTGAGGCTTCACAATATCTAGTTTCTATATTGATAGGTGGCCTTCATGGGGGCATTGGTGTTAGCACCTTGAAGGAAAATATTGTGGGTGGTAGGTGCTCTGAATATTTCAGATTGGTTTGGGACCTGGGGATCATCATTAGTTTTAGTTTGGTTCAATTTTTTGTTCTTATGGGTTTGATGGCATTGCTTGAGGACAAGCAAAATTTGGGAAGGGAGGATTTTTCATGTCCTCATTTTAGGATTCCCTTGTTCTATAGTGGAAATGACTCCCGTGGCTCGTCAGTAAAGAAAAATGAAGTGAAAGGGGGTTATTTAATGTCACTTGGTTAGGAGATGTTATATATTTAAAGTGACATTAAGGAAATAAAGTAACTTCAAATTTATTAGTTACTTAACCATTATTAAAGTGACTTTTAATCTTAATGTAAAAGTAAAAGGGGGATAAGGGTGACATTTGATTCGTTCAAAAAGGGAAAGTTTTAGAATGCATGGAAAAAGGATAAAATGATGGGTAGAGCCCGACTTTGACATTATGATTTGATATCTCATTTTGGAGTGCTCTTGGAGCCATTGTTTCGTCAGGGTTTAGAAATACCATTCCACCATTGCAATATAGTTTTGGTGGTGAAATATCCACCCTAGATAGGCAAGAGGATAATCCATCCAGGATTTCCATTGGAGCTTCAATTTGGGGTTTGTATTTGGTTGGACATTTATTGGCTCACACAAAACATTGTGAAACTTTTCGGAGGAGGATGATCCTAGACTTGCAGGTACCAAGAGGGTTTTGATGAAGCTTGTTAGAGACATCCTGGTTGATTAAAGATGAGGGTCTTGCCCGCTAGTTTCCTAGGATTGTCCAATGAGGATATTTGCAGACTAGAAATTATTGCAGGAGAGTTTATGAAGGCACCCTTGTTGGTTGAACGCAAGTGGTCCCTCGACTCCCCACTTGAATCCCAATCTCATCCCGTGAGGACCTCTGTAAGAGGGTTTTGTGTTCGTATCAGGCCATTCGGGTCAGATCCATGAGGGTTACAATGGGTTGGAGATCCATTTCCAGTTTTGTAGAAGATCATGGTAGGGCTAGGAGAGTGTTGGAGTAGTTGACATCATCTATTGGCATCATTCCAGGTTTTTTTTTAGTTTTATAGTGTTGTTGAAGTTGTTATAGCAGCCATTAGACTTATCTTTTTGTTGTATTTCCCCTCTCTATTATAATAAATTATGCCAATGTTGTCACTCCCATTATTTGTGTACTTGTGTTAGTAATGTGTTTGATGGAAGTTCACTTAATGTAATGCATGAAAACTACTTGTTAAAAGTTGTATATCATATTTTTCATAAGATATATATGAGTATACAATGTTTAACTAAGGAAAAACGCCAACAACATCATAACTTTCACGAAAAAACACTAATATATTTGTCTAGTATAATTGGGGAAATTACACTTAGGATATCCAGCCTCTTGGTAGCATGCATAATCTCAGAAGTAGTAATCCTTACAGGTATACTTATATTACTAGGGGTAGTTATGGTCTATGGAGTAGTAATTCTTTTGGGAGCTCCTATATCTATGGAGGCAACCCTCCTAGGGTTGTGTTTGGTCCTGGATGCAACAACATTTATGGGAGTTCTTTTGAATGGAAGTGTTATGAAATGGTACATTTATTTTAAGGGTGCTTCCTATAATAGTTTTAATTCCTTGTACATGGCATTTTATTTCATTTTAATTTTCTAGTTATGTACAAGATATGGATAGATATTTTGGTGTGAAAGGGGTGATGTAGACTTATCAGGGCCATGATCACTAATCAATTCATTGCATATTGGTTCACCAAGTCTTTGTTACCTCCCATAGCCAAGTATTTTTATATATCAGGGATGGTGACTGAGGAGTAGGCCATATTACATGCCCAGTATTTAGATTTGATATACTCTTAGTATGACACTCGATATGATATCATTATGTATGCTATGAGGTTGTCTACAGATCCTCATAATGGAGACCTAGGACCCCATGTTGATGATGTGGTGGGTCATGTTTCTAGTGTTTCTATGGTCCAGTTGGTTGTATAGTTGGGTCAATTGAATATTGCATCAAACCCACCAGCCACTGCACCCACCACTCAAATGGATTTGGTCCCCATTAAAACCTCTGAGGTGCATTTAGTGTAATCCATGAAACCAAAGAATCATCAACAAACTAGAGGGAAAAAGAAGAATAAAAAAAAAAAATCCAATGAATAGGGGACTCAAAAAACCCAAAATAATGCTAGTAGAAGCAGAAAGGAGAAAAATAATAACTATCCTTGCAAGATTTGTGGGAATGATAATATTACTCATTAGTGTCCAAAAATGGATGAGATTCATAGGTATTTTTCCCAACAAAAACCTTTTGAGTAGCCTAATATATTGACCAATCCATTTCCTCCCCAATAGTAAAAAATGGTTTCCCCATATCCTTCCCCTCCATAAGGAGGCATGGAAGGTACCTATCAACAAGGGGGGTTTTCCTCGAGCACTCAAGTGCTCTTGTGTGAGAAAATGGTGTCTTTACAAACTTGATCTCATAACTATGAGACCCCTGAGGTTGTTCCTTGGAATTAGGATGAAGTGCCCTCTTCCCAACCTAGTGACCCTCTCTAGATAGAGAAGCCACCACTTGATACAATTATTCACTCACCAAAGGGTGTTCTTCTACAAACAACTCATAATCATAATGCACTAGCCACCCACAACTACAACATTGTGGAGGAGTTTACCTAGTCACCATGCGCCATGTCTACTCTCAAAGTTATACAAATTTGCCTGACACAACATAAGGAATTATTATTAGCCATAGGTGGGGTTGATCCCTTGGAGTCCAATTTGATTATTTTTTATCTAGACCAAACTCAGCATAGGCTCTCCCACCAAAAAAAATTTCATATTCAAACAATAGTACATGGGAAAAATATTTTTTGAATGGTTATCGACTAAGGATCCTCCACTTGTATCATGTCCATGTCATGTTGGAAAGCTATCGGATTTCAAAATATTGATCCATATAACACCATGCTCAAGGAATTCGATGGACATATTTTTTGGCCTCATGGGACCCTTACTGCATTACCCATAGAGTTAGGTGGTAAGACCATTTCAGTGGAAGTTGAAGTGGTCAATTCCCCTCTATAATATAACCTTCTACCTGGGAATAATTGGTTTTATGAGATGAAATATGTAGTCTCATCGATCCTTATAGTCCTTTGTTTTCCTCATCAAAGGTGAATTGTGACCATAGATCAACTTTCATACTACATGCATGACGTTAGGATGAATCCAACCTCCAATGTGCCATTTGTCGGTGATTCCATAACTGCCTATTAGAGTATAGGCATGGGGATGTTCAAATATTCCTCTTTGATGGGTACATTTACATGATCTACTATTCCTTCAAAAAATATGGCTACTATTAACATGATCTCTTATGTTACCGGTGGATCCCTCGGGTCTTTTGATAATTGGGTGGTACCCTGTCCCGCGGAAGTAGAGTCTTACAAAACACAAATGTTTCTCACAGTGGTAGATATTTCCTATTAGGTGGTCCAATTAACATCTACTAACACTAGTCAGAATCTCCATCTCAATATGGAATATGATTAGTACACTCCACCCACCTAGGTTGTTAACTCTCCAAGTTCACATGACATCCTCGATATTGAGCTTCCTTTAGATGAGGCCATCTTGGAAGTCATGGATTCAAAAAATAATCATATGGAATATGTGTATCATCAATCACCTATTCTTCCCAATTCATAACATATAAGGGTTGACACGATGAGTCTTGATTCAAGATAGGGGCATTTGATTCAAGATGAGTCTAATAGTTCTAAATGTGTTTTACAAGATTCAATGATTATTTATGTGATATTTTTATGGTGAGTGTCCCATTTTGTCATAGTCAGTTTCTCATTTTTCCATTATCACCCTACTTTTATATGGCCATATTATCCTAGATTTCTATGGAATATGGCCATATTATTCTAGATTTCTATGTTTCTAAGGCTAGAACCCTTCAACAAGCACTTAGCGGTAAATGTTGTTTATTTTAATTTATTTCCTAGTATTTAATAGATTAAAATGGGTTTTTAAGATAACCTTACTAAGTAAGAATTTTTTAGTTCAATTTGTGTATCATTAGTTCAATACTGGTACTCGATCTCATTGATTGGCATACATGCACACTCCCAAATAAAAAATGGCCACGTGTGTTTTGAAGGCCGAGACGTCATCATGGTGTGTGTCCCTTGGCTCGCACCCAGGTTTCTTTAAGCGATCGTAAGACTTCACTAAAATTACGTGGTAAATGTCTTATTGTGCGCAGGTCATTAGAAAGATCATGCTCCACGATGGTAGAGATGTTATTCGTATGCATTTCATGTCATACAAATAGCATACGATATCATGGGTCGATATGTTTGTTTCCCAAATTTTCTAAGTTTGTCCTGATGGATATATGAGATCATAGAAGGTTCCATCTCACGGTTAGCATGACTATTCATGATGCTATGGTCTACTAACTTATAGGGGATCGCCCTCATCTCTTCACTTGGGATTTTATTATATATTTGTCAAGTTTGTAATGTAATGTTAACAATTGGAATTGTTGAATCAAGGTTATACAAGACCTGTGTGATTCACTGATATTTGTTATTATAAGTGCGCTATGTATGGATTGATGCAAATGTTGTAGATTGGACATACCATTTCTCAATACAAATTGCAGTTCTGGTTAATGGTGTTCATGTGATCTTGTCATTGTAGGTAGATAGCTCGTTGACCAGTTGGAAAGGTCCCACCAATATGGAATGCACAACTATTTTGTGTTTTATTTAGTCAGTTTAGTTTGAAATCCCAATTTGGTTATGTATTGTAGTGTTAGAACAATTTGGTTATGTACTATAGTGTTATGTTCTACAATTTCAATTTGATTTAGCAATATGCATGTAGCGTGCTTTATGAATTAAATGTTCTCTGCATTCCTTGTTTGGTAGATTTGCTTCATTTCTCAATTATATATTTCAATTGGTTTTATATCCTATGTTATGCACTTCTTTTATATCATTTCAATTTAATGCACTTTAAATTATTACAATCATCAACATCTTCTTCAGAACTAAATCAATCATTTTTTATAAGTATAGGAACACTTTAAGTGAAAGAGTGTACTTAAAATCCTTTGTAAGATGAGATCTAAGATATTGGTAACCAATTTTATTATGGTCTTTTACACTTTTCTATGATTAAATGGATATGTTCAGATAAGTGACAATATCTTTCTTGAGTCATGTTTACACGAAGATAAGTTATATGTATGTAATGTGAAACACCACCATAAAGACTCATTATACTTAACCTATAAACTCTGAATTCAAGTGTAAAGATTCATGATTAGTTATGTGTGTTTAACTTAGTTCACAAATTCTATTTCTTACCTTTCTAGCTAATAACTTCAAGGTTATATCAATAGCATATTACAAGAGTTTGACACAGGCTTTGTTGACTGATTTGAACATTATCTTGAATGGTGATCTATTCTTTCATTATATGTTTATTAGGTTGATCCACAATAATCATAATTCACTAGTTTGTTGAGTCAACCATTACTCTAAGTGTAGGAACACTTGGTTTCCATGTGAAATATTGCAACACACACTTGTCAATGAGACCCAAACTAATGAGCTAATCTATTCATAGGTTTGATTTCTGATTTTAAGCATTTTGATTCCTTCATACACCGAGATCTTAAGTGTTCATTGGTCAAACAAGAATCCATTAGAAACATATATATCCATAGATCAAACACCTTGACATAGTATGCTATGTCATTGTTTATCTTTATACAGATCTATGAATGCAAGTTAAGGTGTCTAAGATTTACATTTGATTTCCTTGGATTGCTTTTTGATTTAAATACACTTTTTCTTTTTGGATTGGTACTTTTGATAAATAGTCTTCACCCTTTTCCCTTCACATATTGTGTTTACAACTCACAAGTCTACATCCCAGATTGATAGATAAATGTAATAGGGTTTATTAAATGACAAATAAACAACCCAACAATGATAGCCATTGAACCATGAGTTATGTGTTATAAATACCATATAAGGATAGGTTTTTCCCTGTAATACCATCTTTCATTATTAACCATCACTTTTTCATCACAACACCTTAGGTTCAATATTGTCTAGTTGCAACATTATCCATTCTCTTTTGCACATTCTATATTGCACAGTAGTGCCTACCCTTCATGGGCACCCTAATATGCTATAATTTATTGTATGCCCATGAGCCCTCCTTTTGACCCACCATGACTCAAAGTTGAGCCTCATTCTTCTCTCTTCATCTTTGTTCTGGCCATATCCAGAGGGAGTTCCCATATTTTTATGTTACTTTATGGTCGCACATGGATATTTATTCTTATTTCTTGGTGCCTACTACTACATTGTTGTTTTCTTTCTCTTAACACTCATGCAATCACACTTGAACTCTTTCCTTTTTTCATTTTCTTTCCTCCATTTTGTGAGCACTTTACCCAGGATGAGAACCACTACCTTTAGTGGAATTCACTTTCCAGTACCCTATTTCAATCATTTTTCTTAGGTCAATTCCACGTTCTTGGAACATAGAATCATGTCATTGAGCCACTTAGTCTTCCAAATGATATAATTTTTTTTGTCTTTTATGTGCTTGTTAAACCATGAAAAAGACACCTTATCAAGTGAAATTTCACTTCTTTTTTGAAATCATAAAAATATATGAAAAATACACTATTGAGTACACTTTTATCTCTCTTTCGTGCTTGTAAAACCTTGAAAGAGACACTTATAAAAAAAAAAAATGAGAGGAATTTTTTTCTCATTGATCTATATTCTCAAAAGTGGAAGCTATTATTCATGGAAGCTACCTCATCTTTGAAGAGATTGATGGCATAGGATAGGTGAGATAGTTGGATTGCATGGTTGTCTCATCCCTGGCTCAACCAATTGATGATGTATTGTTGGCGGCATGGAATTGTTGGAAAAACCAATCTCTTGATGACCTCAGCTAATATAAAGTTATTATGGCTAACATTGTCAACAATGAAATGTAGTGGAGTCCCCTTCACCTACATCTATGAATGGAAGAGGTGCTCCCCATCCTCAAGATCCTCTAAATCTTCTAGTTGGATCTTTGTGTTTGCAATGGTATCACTAAGTTCTACATCAATTATTTACTTCCCTTATCCTATTGTTATACAATTATTTTCCACTCGATCGCTTGATGGATATAATCTAGAGGTTAGTAGGATGAGACATTGAGTTATGTCACTTTTCCCTTGAGTTTTTATCATCCTTTTGTCTATTTGTTGGTTGTTCCTTTGCAACTTGTGACCCAAAGTCGATGGTAGTGAGTTTCTCTCTTGCAAGTCACAATCGATCTCAAACTACAAGAATGCAAGGCGTGATTGGGTTTATTACTCCCCAATTAGGATTGGTCATAAAGATATGTGATCAAAGTTTGAATTTTTCATAATACGACCTCGAGAAGATTGTTATTTTGAGTGTCTAAATTGGTCCACCATCTTATCTCTATAATACTATATATTGAGGGTCTCTCATTGGAAAATGGGAGGAAAAGAAAGAGTAAAATCATACTTTCGGATTGATCATAGAGCTTAGGCAAGGATATTGGGAAGAGATTCATAAAGTCATTTTATTGTAAGTTGTAATCCTCTTATTTTATTAATAGAATATGCACATGACTTTCCCCTCTATTTAGTTGTATGTGGTTATTATGATTCCTATAAAGAGTTAGTATTTTCATGCTTTCATGTTATATTATTAGATATGATATTAATTTATACATGTTATATTTGATCTTCTGATAGGTATTTTTTTGTGTTTCCATGTGTGAAGATTTGCGTTCGTGAAAGTTAAGAACATCTTCAAAAGAGAGAATAACCAAGGAGTGTGCAGGGAAAATCATCAAATTACCAAGTAATCTTCTTATTCCATTACCTCATAGCTTCATGCATGTATAATTCAGATCTAGTAAATTCTATCATTTGTATCTCTATTCTTTCTTTGGTCTAGGAAGAGCCTAAGGGAGATAACTCCTGCAGGGCACAATTATCCTACAACAGTCTGCCAACTCCACTGGGAAAGTCATTACTATTTATCTAGTTTCTTCCTTAGTTTATTTCAATATGTTTTTTCAAGATCCTTTCCTATTTAATACCCATTTTTCGTTTTCATTCTACCAGTAAGTCTTTTCCGAGTTTGTTTGAAATTTTCCAATCCCATATATGATATAATTTCCTCAGATATACTATTTTTTTCATTTGTATGATCATGGTCATAGGTTTCTTGTGCACACATAGTGACCCCATCAATTGTGTTCATGCGTTGCTCCATTCTAGCACGCGACAACCCAAAAACTGCATTATGCAGTGCGACCAGTGCTTTTGGTCGCAGGTTGCTCCTATACAACATGTGATTGGTCACTATGTCTTAAATGGAAAAGTGTGAACATGCACTCAAAGGTTATTTACCAAAGGGGAATCCTTCAAATATAGCCCATATTTGTCTTTTTTTTTTTTCTTAAAGCCTTACAGATCTATTCTAGCAGTCATTGCTTCAACTTCTTTTCAATTCATTTGATTTTTTTTTATTTTGTGGGCCATTTGTTTGATTGATTTAAAGCACTTCTTGTTTTTTTGGGTATGTTTTGCATTCTCTAACCTCATTCCCTCGGGATTTTAGTGCTAGTGGTACCCCTTTAAAAGAATTTATTTGCTTTTAAATATATTTTGGGTTTTCCTTCAACATTTTTTTTCATTGTTTAAACAAAGCAAACTTTCTTGATTTTCCATCTCCATCTCATTTTCAGGTCTTTTTCAAGTTCTTGTTTCATTTTCAATACATCATTTCAAATTGTTTATAATCTTTTTGATATATTGTTGCCCATGTTTTTTTCCTTCTGTGATGCAAAAGGTGTAGTTTTCCTCTTGATTAGCATAATATTTCAAAAAAAAAGAACACAAAAAAAAAATCTTCTAAAGAGTTTTGCATTGAATTTTGAGAACAATTTGGTTTTGGTTCACTAGTGGAATTGAAAGGTTCATTGTCAAAAATATTTTAGGGATTTTTTTTTTATTTCATTAAGGAATTTGATTCGCATTGGTGCATGTATTTCATTGAAAAAGAAAATTCTCTCTCCCTTTCTCTTAATTAGTTCTTCATCGAAAGAAACTTTTGCATTTTTGCATATAGTTTTCTTTTGGGATTGGTCTTGAGTTAAAACACCATGAATTGTTTCACTAAGTTCCATTTGAGTAAACAAAAACCATTTAAAATCAAGTGCAATTAAAATCGATTAGAAAATTTGTGTTTGATAGCAAACCAAAAATAGCTTAGGATCTAGGGAATTGGAATAGGTTTGGAGAGTTAATTCTCCAAGGCCACCAAACAAGACTAGGACAATTAATGAGTGAAAATCCATTAGTAACAAAACCGGTTCCAGGAAATCTTGCCTCACATGCGAGTTAATAATTAGTTCAAGATAAGAAAGTGGCTGAGACATATTCTCTCCATTTTCGTGGTGGGACTACTTAGTGTATTTCCTTTTTCTAGATGTGGATGTTTCGAGAGTAACTCCAACGTTCTCAAAATTTAGGGTGGCATCACTTGACCTAGAATTCCCCACCCACACGATAGTATCGACAGATGACTATTCCTCCCAACCACATTTTTTTGATGTGATAAACTTACTGGCCTTTCCTAGCAAACTACACCGATGACTGCAAGGGTGCAATGTTGTGGTACCTGAGGTAGATGTTGAATCTCTGCTTCAATGAACTAGGGAGGGTATTTTCCCATGGGATCTTACTTGCACCTTAGGGAGATTTTGTGTGATGTTTATTGTAACTACTTCTCGTATATTCGCTAACGAATTTACATCCCATCTTCGAAAGACCCTTAGACCTACTATTTTTCTAGCTTTATATCTCATATTTGGATAGGTGTTTTCTCTATGTATCGGTTTCATAGTTGACCATAGGATTGCTTTTTTATTATTTATTTTAGTATTTTTTCTTATTCATCATGGTTTAATTACCATGTTTTCATTCCATAATAATTGTTGGAGTTGGTCTGAAAATATCCTATCAATATGAACAACTATTTTTCCAACAATCGATCGCTCATCCTCATCCTCAACATGAGTTAGAAGGCCCCCCACATTTTTTGCGAAATATACCATGTCCTCATTCTCGAACTATCATTGGGTCATCCATACACAACTACAAAGACCTCCGACCATTTTTTAGACAACAAATAATTTCAACATATGAAGTCACCAATACGATTCACGTGTAAAATCCTGTAATATGAGATGATCCATCTGGACCGAAACCATAAGAGAAGGTTATCTTAACCCTCCTTCCAACACTCCTCTACCTAAATTATTCCCCTATATCATAGGGAAAAAATACTATCCTGATAGTGACCCTTTTCAAGATTAAATACACCCATCTTGAGTGGCAATGTTTCTTCCACCGCTCCAATTTCTACTCACACATTGTCAAGCATGCCAAGCGGTACCCCAGTAAATATTATTGTGCCATCAACTAGTGGACTTGGGAGTCCACTTATATCATCACTTAGCAAAGTATGAAACCCACTTTTATCATTATTAGGTGGAGCTGGAATCCCACCTTTATCATTAGTATGTGTATTTGTAACCCCACCTGCATCATCAACCACAACAGCAAAAAATCCACTCGTTACACCATCTCAAGCATCATTTTCTCTTTGGATTCATCCAGTAATCCATCCAGTTTCATTCAATACCCATCCTAACATTCATCCAACCTCTTCCGCTAGTTCACAATCCAATGTAGGACAAAGTTTTGTGACTAATCCATGGAGTGGTTTTGTCTTCTCTTCTAGCAACCCACCAACTAGCCAAAGTGCACCTAGTACTGGCTTCCCTTTTGGATGGAATTGGAATAATGGAATTAGTGATAATAAACCCGGTGCAAATCCCTTCATTGGGGGGGATAAATGTCCCTTGGGGTACTCCCTTACAAGGGGGAATTAATTTCCCTTGGGGTAATCCCAACATTGGGGGAAACAATACCCTTAGAATCCCTCCCTTCCTCAGGGGCACCAATCCCCAAAATAATCCTCAACAAGGGGCTGCCTATATTCCAATGGGAAATCCTTACTAGGAAAATGGTTATATACCTATAGTAAATCCTTATAAAGGGGTTTATTTTCCTATTGTTAGTCAGTATATGGGAGGGCCATATGATCATTTTGGTATTAACACTCCTTTACGTTTAGACCAAAATCCATTTGTAAACATTCAGTTCCCATTTTTGGCTACTCTATAATTACTCGACTTATTTAGACTCAAGAAATATCCCATAGTGCACAATCCCAATTGGTCGTTCGTTCCAATCAAAATTCCAGTAGACATTCCAAAATTCAATGGTAAGATGGGAGAAGATCCCACCACGCACATTACAACATATCATTTGTGGTGTGTCTCCAAATCGTTTTTGGATGACAACATTCGCTTATGTATTTTCCTTCACACCTTAACTATCGACGCCTCAAAGTGGTTCATGAAACTACCTACTGCTTCATTTCACAACTTTAATGCTTTGGCAATGTATTTTTTGACCCATTTCCAATTACTCGTCCAATACGAAACGAGGAGGGAGATTTTTTACCTCATTATGTCAGAATATTGCCACACATATATCTAACCATATTCATGAGTGGAGGCAGTGAAGAAGACTCGTTAAAGCCCCAATTCATGATCGGTTCTTGGCTTATTCGTTTACAAAATCATTATTTCCTCCCATTGCTAAAGATGTTTCCATGTTCGGAGCTATAACTAAGGAACAAGCTATTCATAATGTCCAACACTTAGATCTGATTTATTCATAATTAGGTACACTATATGAACTCATTCCCCATGATCCTCAACCATATAATGATACTCCTCGATCAACACCTGGACCCCACATCGATGGTGTGGTTGGTCCCGTTTCTTCCACCACATTTGGCCAGTTGAATGGGAAGCTTAGTCAATTGCCCATAGCTAGCAATCCCACCTCTTTTGTGCCCAAAACCATTTCTACTTTGGCCCTAGACCCTTCTGATGCCTCCAAATTAAACAAGGTGTAGTACACTTCACCCAAGAACCCACATCAATCTAAAGGGAAGAATAAAATTAATAACAATAAGAAAAAGAATAATTCTTATGAACAGACAAGCCAGAAAACCAAAGACCCCAGTGTTGGGAGAAAAAACAAATGAAAGGTAAAATATCCTTGTATGGTGTGTAAGGAGGACCACTTTACCAAAGACTTCCCTCACCCTACCGAGGTCCATAAATATCTCAAGAGAGGAGGGTCTTCTTTCTAACCAGTGGTGTTAACTAATCCTTCCCCCCCAGTGGCAACAAACGGTTGCAAAAGTTTATGCACCTCCAATTGGGGGTAATGCAGGGTCCTCAACTGCAAACATTATCATTCTTAAATATATGGTGACACTATCCACCAGAGTGAAGAAATATGACATTCCTGAGGGGGGACCTTATTCTAAGGATCCTCCATCAAATTCACCACCTAATGTCCCTCTCTCATTAGAGAAACTGACTTTTGAACCTGAAATTTTCCCTCCAAAAGGGGTACTTCGATAAACTACGCATAACCTGAATTCCCAAGAAAATCAACACTACAATATAGTGGAAGATCTCACCCAAGCACCATGTTCCATGTCATCACTCAAATTATTGTAGAGCTATCCTTCATAGCAAAAATCCTTATTATCAACCATAGGAGGAATCGACCCTTCATAGTCAAATATTATTTCTTTCGACATAGACCAGAGTGAGTTGTGTTTATCACACCAAATAACATTCCAAATCACAGTTGGTTGTCTTAACAAGAATATATTTTGTACGGTAATCAACGAAGGAGTGACTACTTTCGTTATTCTTTTGTCATGCTATAAATCCCTTGGTTCTCCTCAACTCACTAAATCTCAAACTATCTTAAAATATTTTGATGGACATTTTTTCAAACCCCACAAAATTCTCACCTCTTTATTCATTGAACTATAATTTTCTCTTGGGCCACACTTGGTTCTATGTAATGAAATCTTTTGCATCCACTGTCTTCGCATTATACGTTTTCCCCATCAAGCAAACATAGTCACCATCGACCAACTCAATTATTGAATGTACCTAACTTGTGAGCTAATCCTAGCACTAATGTGCCTTTTGTAGGTGAGTCTTCTAATGGGTACAAAGGTGTAAGTGATGGTATGTTCAAATATTCATATATTATGGGGATATTACCCTTCTTTCACATGATGCTACTCATATAGCTCATGTGAACATGATATATTTTGTCACCATTAGATCCCTTGGTTCATATGATCATTGGGTGGTCCCCCATGCTTCAGAAGTAGAGTCTTATGGATGCATTATGCCATTCTCACTGGCGAAATTATCATATTCCACGATTAAGTCAACAAGAGAATTTTTTGACCCTAATCTTGGTCTCCTACTGGATGAGGAACTATATCATTTCTCTTTTCCTTACAGGGTTAAACCTCCTTCAACTTCACATGAATTTCTAAATGGTGTCTTACCGTCAGAAAATATCATAATGGAAGTCATGACCTTAGGATATAGGCCATGGGAATATTCACACCATCGATCATATTTCCTTCTCGGTCTAGAAAGGGTGGGGAAACACATTCAAACCCTCATTTCGACTGACGTCAGAAATCAATCCTAATTTCCCTCCACTTTGGAGTCCAATTTTTTTGAAGGAAACTTGGGTAACATTTCATAAACCATTTCAATTGACATTTCAATCAAACTTGGGATCATGGAACACATACACATAGGTGCATCTTGTTCCTAACAAGAAATTGAATGTTACACTACCCTATTCAAAATGTTTCCTGATATTTTTTCCTGGTATTATGAAGAAATGCCTAGAATAGACCCTTGTATTGTCATACATAAGATTAGGATCTACCCCTGATTCCACCCTATTTGACAGAGGATCGAACCAATCCACCCTCATAAAGATGCAGCCATCAAGGCAAAAGTCAAAAAAATGTTGAATGTTGGTTTTATTTAGCCAGTGCCCCTGACTGAATGGGTATCGAACATTGTACCCGTTGCCAAAACATAGGGAACTATTCATGAATTTGTTTATTCTAGAGATTTAAACAAGTCTTGTCACACAGACAATTATCCCATCCCCTTCATCAAACACATTATCAATGATTTTGCCAGATGTTAATTTTTTTTGTTCATGGATGGATTCTCTCACTATAAGAAAATTGAGATCATCCTGGAAGACCAACACAAAAATAATTTTATTTTCCCTTGGGGAAGTTTTTCATATTGAAAGTTACCTTTTGGTCTTAAAAATGTTGGTGCAACATTCCAGCGGGACATGTATTATTATTTCCATGACATCAAACATATTTCACATCCATATCTAGATGACCTTCCCGCAAAATATGGGAGGTGCAAAGAGCATCCAGATCCTTTGAGACAAGATTTTTTCCACTGCCAATATTACAACATTCATTTGAACCAACACAAGTTCATCTTTGTTGTGGAATCTAGTCACCTTCTAGGTTTCATCATGTCCAAGTTCAGGATCAGAGTTGATCCCTTGAAATTAGAGGAAATTACGAACTTGCCTCCACCCCACTCCATATCCCAACTTCAAAGTTTGCAGGGGAAAGAAAAATTCTTATACATTTCATTGCCAACTATGCGGAAATCACAAAAGGTTTCTAGTGATTACTTAAGAAGGGACTCCCATTTAATTGGGATGAGAAAGCTCAACATTATTTCAATGTTTTAAAATGTGCCCTTACATCAACACCTTTATTGAGCCCTCCTGACTATAATCGATACTTCTTATTGTATCTAGCTACTTTAAAAACCACCATTGGCATGGTTCTTGTCCAAACTAATGATGAACAAAATCAAAATGTAATTTATTATCTTAGTAAGAGCCTTGTGGGTATTGAAATTCATTATGCACATGTTGAGAAGTTGGCCCTGACAACGTTTTTTTTTGTTCAGCATTTTCGACATTATTTTCTCTTGCAAACCAACAATATTATATATGATGCCAATCCAATGAAATATATTATGTCATGTTAGAATATTGGAGGTATATACTCTAAATGGATTGTTATACTACAAGAATTTGATCTCAAGTTTTCAACCACTAAGTCCAAAAAATCCTTGCTATTCGTTGAATTGATGACCGACCTTCCCTAAGTTAATGATGAATCTGTGGTACAAGATTTTTTTCCTGACGAATGCTTGTTTATCATTGACTTGTCTGATCCATGGTACACTGATATGTTAATATATCTCCAAACCCAATGTTTTCGGCCAGAACTATCAAAATATGACCATCGACGTAGTCATCATTAATCCCTTTATTATCTCATTGTAGGTAATTTTCTTTATATTTGTGGGGTAGATATGGTTTTGCATTGGTGTGTTATCTGTGAGAAAGTTGAATGTATCCTCAATGAATGCCACTCTGGAGTATGTGGTGGCCACCTTTATAAGTTAGCCACTACCCAAAAACATTTTTGTGCCAGGTATTTTTGGCCCAAGATATTTAAATATTGTATGAATGCGCTCCAAAAGTGCCACCCTTGCCAATTTTTTTCTAAAACAATGTGTTCCCGCCCCGCTACTCTACATCCTATATTCGTTATCGGTTCCTTTTCCCAATGGGGGATATATTTCACAACATGTATACCTACCTTCCATGTGGTCCATAATTACATTATTGTGGTTGTCTATTATTTTACAAAATGGGTAGAGGCTATGCCTACCTTTTTCAATGATGGAAAGACTGCAACTCTTTCATATTCAACCACATTATTTCTAGATTTGATGTACCCAAATCAATTATGATTTATCATGGATCACACTTTTGTAATAATATGATGATTGAATTAGCCACTTTATTATGTTTTGACCAGGAACACTCTTCTTTGTATTATCCCCGAGCCAATGGACAAGTTGAGTCTACCAACCAAGTGCTTAAAATGATGCTTCAATGGATATTAGGGAAACATAAGTCTAACTGGCACCTCATGCCTTTTTCGACATTATGGGAGTATCGAACTTATACAAAAATGACCACTGGCTTTGCACCTTTTCAACTTGTTTATCTGTTGGAGGAAGTACTTTCCATTGAATGTGAAATGACCTCATTAAAGATAGTTATTTAACTTCTCCTTGACACTTACTCCAAGGAATAAATACTATTTTATCGATCACACCTCGATGAATGTCTTCGAGAAGCCACCATGGCTAATGATTCACACAAACAATGAGTCAAAGCCCAATACAATCAAACTGTGCAACCTCGGGTTTTCTTGGAAGGAGACCTAGTTTTGGTCTATGACCAAGACCATGATAAGTTAGGAGTAGGAAAGTTAGAACCATTATGGCATGGTACCTATGGCATTAAACACGCACTTCAAAAAGGTTCCTATTAGTTAGTTAACAATGGAGGCAATACCTTATTATATCCCTGCGATGAGCTCTACCTTAAAAAGAACTATGCATAAGCTCTATATTATCTAGTGCTTTTTTACTATATGTATCAGAGTGTGGTGTGATATATTTTGATTTCCTTTGAGTGCTCTATCTTGTTGTTTTGTTTATCATGCTTGGAAATTCATTGGAATATTTTGAAGATCTCCTCTTCCTATCTGGAATATGCAGATGTCGCTAGTCATAGCACCCATAACATTTCTTTCGTTGCCAAGGTCATTTTATCACCCACATACAAACTGGTGAGTTTAGGGGGCATTTTCCTGGGTCCTGCAACTAATAACATTGCGAAGTATAGTGTGTTAGGGTCCTATAATTTTATAGGATAATCATTATGCTAATTGATATCCATTTTTCAGTGATTTTGGGATTGAAAATAATATTCCATGTTGTAAATTATTTCCAAAAAGGCTCCTGGCTTGCCTGATTTCCTCGGAAGAGTTTGCCCCTCCATCCATTTTTCCTAATCCTTCATTCACCTCTGTGCCACTCACTCCCCTGTCCATTTATCTCATTGGACACATCTCACCCACCACTCATCCCTGCATAAACAAAGTTAGATAACCTTACGATAATAAAACATTAATTAGTTTAATAAGTATTTAAATTAATAATGTAAGAATTAATTAGTAGGTTAGTAGATTAGTAATTAGATTACTTTAATAGGGAAATTAATAATAAATCAATAATTAGTTTAAATTAATAGTGTTAATAATTAGTAATTAGGTTATTAATTGGGTTAGGGTAATAATAAAATTAAGAACATAATAAAACATTAATTTAAAAAATAAATAAAAACTAATTAAGAAACAATTAAAAAAAAAACGTAAAAACAAAACAAAAAATAAAAATACGTAAACAAAACACATAAATAC
>SNQJ01S0037678.1:53666-64871 GCA_010110895.2 Picea sitchensis
AAAAACAAATTAAAATGAAAATAAAAAAACAAGTAAAACAAAATCAAACAAAACAAAATTAAAACAAAGTTTAAATGAAATAAGCATTATATAATAAAAATAAATAAAAATATATCCTAATTCTAAAATCCCCTTTGGTACTTCATATGCACACACATCCCAATAACAATACAAGGAAAATCAATGACCCCCATTTTTTCCGCACCCCGCCCTGCCATCCAAACTTTAACAGGGGGGGGTACGAAAAAAGTGGTTTTCTCCTGCCACATGTCACTCTCCTATCATTTCATACCCCCACCTAAAACCATTTATCGACCTACCACCCCTCTAGAAACCACTTTTCCCTCTCCGAAAACCACCTTTCCCCAACTAAAGAACATTTTTCGCACAGTTTGACCAGTCATTTTCTGAGGCGATCTCCGGGAAAACCAGGGAGAATTTTGAAAAAATGAAAGAGGTTTTTTCTCAGCACAGGCCAAAAAACAATAACCTCTCCCTATTTTTCTAGTTGTTCGATATATTATTTGGCGATATAGTGCCAAATTTTAATGTAACAAACTGCTCTTTTGGGGGGATCAGTTAGATTTGAACCCCTAAGCTTGAGGTACCTATATATCTCTTGTAATTTTGATGCAATGGAGAATTGGAACCTGTTGAATATAAAGTAGTAATTATTGTAATCAGCTCACGGAGCCACAATTTATCAAATACAAAAATATAGTTACAACAGTTGCAGGATTCTTGTGTCACTCACGTTGGTGAAGTACTTACTGTAATTTGTTTTAGATGTTTTCATATGTACTTACTTTCTCTATTGTTTTAAAGAAAATCAAGTTCGGGATTTGTTTTTAAAAAACCCTATTCTTCTTTAAAGAAATATCAATGTTTTCTACTTGAATGTTAATTCTAGGATTCTTAATTTCCTTTTTATAACCTGATCCACTCATTAATTCTTCCAATCACTCATCAAACCTTAAAGGATCCAACAAAGGTGCCTACCTTTCCCTGTAAGGTTGTCTATAGAGCCTGTCCTTGACTGAACTTCATCTTGTGACTTCATTTCCCAATTGTTTTTCTTCCTGTTTCGACCAACTCCAATTAAAAACCCAACTTTGAACTAGATAGCTAGTCTAATATCTTATTTAAAACAAAGCTAAAACTTATAGAGAGATCCCTCTCTGGGTCTAGGAGGGATAGATATTGGACTCCAAAGTGGTTTTTGGTTACCTCTGTCAATTTCTTCCTCACCCTGAGAAATTTCAGAGTGCTAACATTTTTGGTGACCATATTGGGGATGTTCCTCATAAATGTGCATCAAAGTTCAGATTTGACTTCTGATGGTGAACATAAGCCAAACAAAGGAAGGTTGTACCATTCACTTGGCGAATCCACACATCATATAAGAAGTTTGAAGATGACTCCACTGAGCTAATGAACATTTCAGATGCTGCTACAATTGTTTCAAGGTATCCATGTTTGGAATTTTTGCAGATTTATGGTTTTCCAAATACTTTACCCAAGGATGGATATTGTTTGAGAAATGGTCCAAAATTTAATGGTGAGGATTTGAGTTTGACTTTGAAGCATATATAAAATTTTCTTCATTTCACTAAGCTTCTTAGAGTCAAACATGAAGATGTTTTCCTCAAATTGTTTTATGATTCATTCCAGGGGAAATGTAGAAGATGGGCTGATGGTTTACCTGCCAAATACATAATATATTTTTCAGTTTTTTGGATTATTTTCTTGGAAACATGGATGGAAAAGACAGGATTTGTAGTATCCCCTATTTCTATTCAAGGTTTTAAAGAGTGAAATGATATGTACAATGATGAGGAAATAGATGAAAACTTTTCTGCATGTTTTTCTTCTTATTTAAAATAGTGTAAAAGTAGTTTAGATGATAAGATCCATTTTTTGGATGAATTTTCCAAGGACATTGAAAAAGAACTTGAGGTTTTAAAAGATAAGGAAATACACATAACTTTTTCATTTCAGGGTTTTTCTTTTGAAGTCTCTTTTCATCAAATCCAGAAAGACACATTCCCGTTTTTTCCCTTTGATATTGAGAATGAGGAGTGTTATGATGTGGATCAAGAGTTGGAACATGGTGAAGAAAAAGTACGCATTATTGTAATCAGCTCACAAAGCCACAATTTATCAAATACAATAATACAATTATGATAGTTGCAAGATTCTTGTGTCACTCACATTGGTGAAGTGCTTCTTACTATAATTTTTTTTCTCTATTTTCATATGTGCTTCTTTTATCTATTGTTTTAAATAAAATTAAGTTCAAGATTTGGTTTTAAAACACCCTGTTCTGGTTTAAAGCAATACCAATCTTTTCTACTTGAAGGTTAATTCTAGGATTCTTAATTTCCCAGTTGCAACTTGATCCACTCATTAATGCTTCCAATCACTCATCAAACCTTAAAGGATCCAACAAAGGTGCCTACCTTGCCCTGTAAGGTTGTTTGTAGAACATTTCCTTGAATGAACTTCAGCATGTGACTCCATTGCCCAATGATTTTTCTTCATGTTTCGACCAACTCCAATTAAAAAACCAACTTTGAACTAGATAGCTAGCCTAATATCTTCTTTAAAACAAAGATAAAAAAATATAGAGAGAGCCCTCTCTGGGTCTAGGAGGGCTAGATCCTGGACTCCAAAGCGGTTTGTGGTTACCTCTATCAATTTCTTCCTCATCCTGAGAAATTATAGAGTGCTAACCTATGGAACAATATGTGCAAAAAGACAACACCTATGAACAAAGAAAAACATGACAATCAAATTATAGAACATATTCAGAATTATCAAGCAGGGCATGGCATCTATGATTTTAAAGATCCTATATCCATGTACATGGAAGATTTTTTCTATTTAAACACTCAACTATGGTTTCACTAAGAAAACCAAATACATTATGAGTTTCTTTCACCATCACACTACTTTCTTTTGATTGTGATCAAGCATAGTCAAGGAGAAAAATCATTGAATTGGTTACTTGATTGTCTATATTTGATCTTTCATATTACTTGATCGTGCAACATGATTTCCAGCAGTGTAGGGTAGGTAGGTGTACAAATAAACTTGTTGGGAAAACACCTTTTTCATTAGATTTCAGTTTTTCTTTCAAAGTTTCATTTTTAGTTTGGAGCAATTACAGTTTTGATTTTCATTTTGAAAGTGGGTTGAGCTTAGTTGGAGAAGGTCACATGTTGCAACTCACATGTTTGAAATAGGTACAAAAGTAGGAAACAAAACAAGTTGTAGTCTTCAGTTTTGGGGAAAAACCAATGGATAAATCATTGATCTGCATATTCAGAGATCTGCAATTCTTGACACCTCTTCAAAACTGTCATACCCAAGTGTGTTACACATTATTTTCATCACCCTTATAACCGTTAATGATGTAAACCTATATGTTTCTTTCAGAGGGGTTAGTGGCCTGAATTCCTGAAGAAAGAAGGGAGAAGAACTTTTACTGAGAGAAGAAGTTGTATTTTCCTTTGTAAAAACCCTATTAAAGAGGATTTACACAAGTTGCTTTATACACAGGGTGTGAAAATGCCTGATTTCTATAGTCTTTACTAAAGCTAGGCTGCAGGGTTTTCACAGGTTTCTCTATAGCTAGGGTGTGAAAATTCCTGTACGTGGGAAAAATGAGCATCTTCTCGATGCTTCTAGAAGGAGAAGCTTCTATGGTGAGGTGGCCTCCAAATTGTTTGGATCTTACTCACTTTCATAATTTAGTGGGATCATCCTAACCTCCTCACCTTATCCTCTTTAGCTTATAAAAGGAGAGGAGCTCTCATGGAGAAAGTTAGATTGGCTTGAGCTTAAGTTTTGTAGATTGAGAATTTGGCTTGATTAGAGTGGTTTTGGACTTTTCTTTGTCAATATAGATTGTGAGTAACTATCAAATTCTTTGTCAATAAGAATTTATATTAATAGTACATGCTATTAAGTATTTGTTTGTTCCTAGTATCTAAAGGATTGCAATACTCACTTAAGCAACAATAATAAAAATATCAAACCTGATATGCAAACCTGGAGTCTGGCTATTGTTTCTCTTGAGTTGTTTTTCTTCTCAGACAAGTATTCTTTCCAACCTGGAGAGTGTGTTTTTTCTCTAAATGTATTAGATCTGAGATCTTTCTGGCTCTACGATTGCTTCTTAGACAAATATCCCATTTCTTTTCAGAGATTCAGATCTGCAGTAGTTTCCTTTTATCGTTTCTCCTACTCCACATTCATGTTCTTGGAAGCTCTAAAAATCAAACTCTTCATCCTTTGACGCCTGCTCTTCAGTCTATGGTTCCATAATTTTTCCCTTTGTTCTTTGCAAGGATGATGTCAATCCTTGTCTTCCATGCTCTATGAAGAGACATGCTTCTGTTGTGCCACTCTGGTTTTATGGAGGAAGTCATGACTGTTTTTGACTTTGAACTTGGCTAGTCTTTTGACTTTGACTAGTCGAACCATGACTTTCACCAGTCGAACTTTGACTTTGACCAGTCAAACGTTGACTTTGACCCAAAAATTCAACTTTGACATTTTTTATGGCTGAGGGAAACAAGAGATGCATTGGGTTAGGGCGCACTAGGATAACCAAAAAATAGTCCCAATACTTCACATAAACTTTCATTGCAACTGGAACAAAGGAACTGGCACGAAAGAATTGGCATTGCAACTGCAATTGTGCTACAACAAGCTTGACAGAGAGCTACAGATCTACCTTCCAGTGGTTAGAATGTTTTGAAGGTGGTCTGGGCCCATAACTTGTTAAAATATTGTGCTAGTTTAACCATAGACAATGCTACACCATTGTCACCCAAGCATAGGCACAAATCCACCACCGATCACCTTAACCTTTGACAGAAAGAATGATTCTTGGATGCCTCACTAGAACCAATAGATAACCAAGAGAGAGAGAGAGCACACCTTTCTCCTAAGGTAGCGCACCAAGAAGAAAGTCTCAAACCACATACCAAGACCAATACCCAGCTGCAGTCGTTCGAGCTACACTCTTCCTCTAGACTTGCGTACCACTTTCTTGAGTGTGAGTGTGTTACCAAATGAGCTCAAACGCCTTCTATTTATACTAATCTGGCTAGGTGAACAAGTGTCTCTTCAAGCAGGGCCGACCTATCCTTTTTTCATATAATACTTCAATATTACTTATTCTGGTGAGTTGACTTGTCTTCCAGGGTTTTCACACATATGTTTAGGTTTTCTCTTGCTTCTAAAATATTCTATTCTAGTCAAAGGTTTATCCATGGAGGTTAATACCTCTCGTAGCTACCAAAACATCAACAAGAGAGACCCTGATAAATGAATGGGATGCACGATGGACAAAGAGTAGTGAAAGGGTACATTCTTTGGGTTGGGGAGGTCAAGAGGAAGATATCTAGTGGAAATTAGAACAATTGTAGGAGAATACTAGTGGGTTGTGGGATATCTGAGTTGTGACGGGATAGTGAGAGACACCCTTTTCTTGTGGATTCCTAGCCCCAACTCAGGGGTGACTTGCTATTGACATCTAGAATAAAAATTATATGGTTGGGTTGAACATCCATCCCAAGCAGTTGGTTGCACAAGTGTGTTAAAAGATAAGTTTTTATTTGTTTCCTCAGTCAACTTATAAGTTTAGTTGATGTGCATTTTACTCTGTGTTTATGAATGATTTATATGTTGTTGCAAGTGAATTAATTAGTTCCATTCATGTTTAACTCAACATGTTGTAGAAGCATATAGTTATGGGTATCTAAAAATGGTTAACTTTGTGTATAATTCATAGATGATATGCTACAAGAGTTTAATTAGCATAAAAATTTCGAATTTATATGTATTTCCGCAAGTAATGTTCCTCGGTTAATATAGGGATTGTTACACATAGAAGTATCTCTCTATTTCATTTCTATTATTTATTTTACTTTCAACAATTCCAACAAGAGCTTATACAACTCATGCAATTTCATTAATCATCAAACAATCATAATTCCAACAAGAGTATAAACTTGTTCAAGACAATCAACAACAAGTTATTGAAGAACTTAAGTTTCACATATGGTATGGTTGTTTATGTGGGTAACCTTTTGCATACGCATATCTCTGACTTCATATCGAGTATTGTGTAGCATAAAATGAAATGTTAAACCATAGAAATATAATTATTATAATCATTGATTCATCACAAATAATTCTTGAGCTTTTATGGTTCAATGAGGATGGAATCTATTCAATGGAGGTGCTAAACCAACCAAATCTATTTCCCTTCTCTTCTTAAGCAAGTTATCATCATACCATATCTTCTTCAAATGAACATCATGAAGAGTAATATCACTCAATCAGGAAAAAAATGTATTCAATAGAGGTGCCAAACAAGCTAAATCTATTTATCCCTTTTTAAAAGTATGTTATCATCATGCCATATCTTCAAATAATGTAATACGTTATAACATATTACATGTAATATGTTATCTTTTTTTAAAAATATGTTATCATGTTACCGTATCTTCAAATGAACATCATGAGAACTAATATCTCTCAATGAAATTTACTTTCTAATACCATGTTGAAAGTGCAAGACAATCATCAGTTTATGCATCCGGGAGATTTTGTTTTCCAACTAATGCAACTTCAAACACCGTACCAATTATAGGCTTCCATGCATCCACATACATGTGTTCTGTGTTGGTCCAATGGTATCTCCTATGTATTTTTTAGTGATAAATTCACCTTTTCATAGATCTACTTTTGATCAGTCTGTGTGTGAATTTATGAAGGTCCAACCCATGGTTACTAATATGTGAAACTTCCAAGAATGTGTGAACCATATTTTGACACGTCTACCCCAAGTTCATTCTTCCATTTGATTTTTGTTATAAGTCCTACACCTTTGAGTGCTAAATTCATCACGGAAATGTTTTGCTTTTGATCAGATGTCCTATGAATTTTCGGTCCTCGAAGCCTCCTTTTTGAATTATTGCAACTTTCAGCCCCATGACTATAAGGTGATGCCACATGTCAATGTGCGACATTAATTTTAAATATTCTCCAAGGCTTGTCAAAGGTATCACTGATTCCATTTGAATCCATTACTCCAATTGTGAATTTCGAAGTGTCATTCTCATTTATAATTAGTCTCTATCCAATTAAATAATCAATTGAATATTGCAACTTATAGTTTCGTCACTTCAGTCATGTCAAGTTATGAAGCCACTCTTCAGTTTTACGCCCCACTATATCAATCTTGAGGAGCCAAATTCACTCATTTGTTTGTATGATGTTGGTGGGGTAGTGCAGAATTTCAAAGATCAATTTTCTAGAAAGATCAATCCTTGTTTATATTTACAATTTCCATTTCCCGTGTTTTTATTAGTGTCTAGGGGGCACTTGTAGTATCAGATAATGTGATGTATATTTTGTTAGTAATAAATGTATTATTACAACAAGATCATTTATGATACTTTTATATATGACAATAGTAACTTGGAGGAAGTGACTTCATTAAAATATCTTGGAATCGATATTCACCACAAGCTCAACTAGAATTATAGCATTGAGAAAATGATAATTGGAGGATGGAAATATTATTATGGGCTTGAAAACAATTGTAAATTAGTCGATCTTTGGATATGGGATAAAAAACAAATCCTCTTTGAGACTCTTTTTACACATGTTATTCTATATGGATGTGAAGTTTGGGGATGCAATATCTCTCAAGGATCTTGGAGAAAGATAGAGAAAATCCAAAAGAATTGTATAACCTATAATCTCAAAATTAAATGAAACACGCCCTACCCTATCCTCCTCTTAGAGGAAATAATTTCTCCCATTGTGAGCATGACTATGACTAGATACCTAATGTATAAGAACAAGTTAAACAACATGGAAGGAAAGAGGCTTCCTAAAATTACTTCAAACTCTATTCGTAACCACCTTCGACTCAAGCGGGGATGGCATAAGTATGCCCAGTCTTGGATAAGCCATTGGGGAATCATGGAAGAGACCATTTTGCAGAAAAAAGATACTATTAAAAATATTATTAAATCAAAATTTTAGGAGAAAATGTGGTGTGATAAAGAGTTGGAGGAAAAAAGAAAATTAAGGTGTTATAAGGAGGTAATCAACCCTAATATAGAATATCCAAATTATATCTATGTTTTGACAAGTGTAAATAAAAAAATAAGCATTGCTAAGATAAGAAAAAAATATCATGAGCTCCATAGTGAAACTGGACATCGGTCCATTCCTAAAATACCATGGGATGAAAGAGAATGTTACCTTTGTGATGCTAAGAAGGTTAAAGATGAAAAGCACTTTCTCTTAGATTGTTTGGTCTATACCTAGATTAGATCTCAAATTCAAAATATTTTTCATCCTACCAACCTTCCTAACCTTTTAGCTCAACAAAAATATGGTGATCTCGGAAAGCTTCTCCTAATGCTTTTCGAGTACCAAAAAAAAATTCTAAAGAATTACAAGTAATCCCTTAACCTTTTAATGTTCGATAGACCAATTCGGTCTCAGTGGACATTAATCATCATCACCATCATCATTAAGTGATTCATCTATGACCATTTCACATGAGCATCATTCAGTAATGACCGATTTCTCATGAGTTTGAATAGTGTACTTAGCATTCATTACATCAAGTATGGAGCTTTAATTGAATAGTTCATAAGGCACAATACTTGTTAAGGTTTTGCAAATGGGATAGCAAGCTAAGTTGGCTTGGGATGGAGAAAAAATCCATGGTTAAGTGTACTTGACCTAGAGGAATCTTGGGATGGGTAACGTTCCCGGGAAGTCCTAGTTGCTAGGTGTAGGTATTAGAGGTGATGATTGACACTATGCGATTCATTTTACTCATTCCAATCCCACTTCCTCACCCTTGTGATTGAATAGTTTATATAGCACGATAGTTTCTAAGGTTTTTCAAATAGGATAGCAAGCTAGTGGACTTGGATATGGAGAAAAACTCCATGGTTAAGAACACTTGAGACAAAGGAGTCATGGCATAGGTGACCTTACCAGGAAGTCCCAGTTACTAGGTGTAATTACCAAAGGTGATGATTGACATTGTATAATTCATTTCACTTGTTTCAATCCCACTTCTTCACCCATATGAATATCACTTGATGCAATGAGTACTAAGTGGACTATCCAAACTCATGAGAAATTGGTCATTGGTGATTTTTTCTCATGGGAAATGGTCATAGATGAATGAATTTGAATACATACTTAATCCAAAAAAATTGATATCTCATAATGTTGGACAATAGAAGCCCCCCTCGTTCTTAAATAAAGAGTATGGAGCTCTAATTGAATAGTTCATAAGGGACAATACTTACTAAGGCATTTTGAATGGGGTAGCTAAGTGGGCTTAACTATGGAGAAAAAATCCATGGTTAAGCGTGGTTGAGATAGAGGAGTCATGGGATGGGTGACCTTCCTAGGAGGTCTTGGTTATTGGATGAAAGTCTTATAGGTGACCCTCCGAGGAAGTCTTGGTTATTGGATCAAATTCTTAGAGGTGATGATTGGCACTGTGTGATTCATTTCATTGGTTTCAATCCCACTTCTTCACCATTGTGAGCATCCCCTAACACAATGAATGCTAAGTGAAATATTCAAACTCATGAGTAATTGGTCATTGGTGAATGGCATTCGTGACAAATGTTCATAGTTAATTGACTTTGAATATGTAGTTAATCCAACAAAAATGATATCTCACAATGTTGGGCTTCGAAATCCCCCCTCATTCTTAAGGGAGGATAAGATTAGTCATAATGAACTTAACAATAAGTTAAAATCATTCAAGAATGAAACTAATATGCTTGAGGAAATGCTAATTGTTGCTTTGAGAGAAGCTACTAGTGAACAAAATTTTACTATATAAAAGGATTTGATGTGGTGTTCACTTGTTTGAGAATAATAAACACTATCTCTATTGATTTCCTTGTTAGTGTGAACATAAATCACAACATTCAAGTCTCAATTGATGCCAAGAGAATCATAAATAAAAGAGGTGTTATTTGAATTGATTAGATTCATTTCATTATGCCCAGTTACTTTTCATTATGCCCAGTTACTTTTCTGTCTGGAATTTTGGTTGATAGGAATTAGTTCTATAACTCTGACAGGCAATGCATGAGTGTTCTCTCTGGAATGTTTGTTAATGGGAATTAGGTCTGGAACTCTCACAGGTAATGCATGAGATTTATGTCTAGACTGTTGATTAATGTAGCTACAGTGACATACGATTGTCTTATTATGACTAACAGGCAACGCATTCAGTTAGTGAAGCATTGGGATATCAATACTATTAACATTGGTTGATGAGATGAGTTAAAGGATGAACTAATTGCCCTCGGCACTGATGAAGTTATAAATTCAAAAAAAGAAGGTACGTAAACGATTGAATTTAAATTAACTGTTGTTATTGATGAAAATTGGAGTTTTTGTTTCAATATCTTGTTTCATGATAGAACATATTTGATGATTTATTTTAATTTTAATTTTAATTTTGTAGACATTACAATGAGGGTCAGAGAAATTACAAACGGCGAAGGTGCTTACGCAGGCATCAATGCAGTTGGAGGCATTTCATTCAAGGTTACTATCAGGGATGATTTTAAGGATGGAAATTTATTTTAAAATGTAGAAACCTTGGTGAATCTTACTAATCCTTCATATGCCAACTATATATGTTTGGCGATATTTTTGTAAAAATATTCAAATTTATGAGGATTTTATATAATTTCTATAAAATTTTGGCAATTTTTAAGGTAAAATAATTTTATCCTATAGAATTTGGGTGAATAATTTTTAAAATAGCGAACCTCATTTTTGAAAAAACCGTGGAAAATTAGCCCATGAGTGAAATTTAGCCCCTAAAATCATCCATGGTTACTATAAAATCACCCTATCAAATTTTCATTTCTAGCACTATGTTTTAATAAATAATAAATCCGTTTTTATTAGATACTTTAATAAATATGATTAAGAAAGAATAACAATTATAAGAATATAATTTCACTCATTCTCATGGTTAAGGATGGGAAGGATAAACTGTTGATACTGAGAGGGGGGTGAATCAGTATCAAGTACAATTTAAAAACCTTTTTCAACTTATACTTAAACCATTCAATTATATCCAATGAGCAATGAACAATAGTATAAGAGTTACACCAA
>SNQJ01S0037678.1:65490-96666 GCA_010110895.2 Picea sitchensis
AACATTATATTTTTAATTATAATATTTTTTCCATACTTATTAATAATTAAGTTATAAATATTCATAAAGGAATTTTTGTTCACGTTCCTACATGGGGATTTTGCAATATATTGCTTAAGCATATTGATAAGGCATACTTTTAATTATATATATATATTTTTATAATAATTAATAAATAATTAAATTATAGTTATATTGATTAAGCATATTGATAATGGGAAACTTTCTTCTCACTTTTCTAGATGGAGATTTTGCAAAATGGAAGATTATTTTTTAATTATTATTAAAATACAAGATTTTGGTATATTTATCCAGTGGAGATTTAATAAATATTAATTATATTAATTAAATTATATAGATTAGAGAAATGGATTTGATTCATTTTGTTATTAAAGTTATTGAAGAGTATCCTCTTCACCCTTTTTGAAGGACATTCATTTAAATAATTCTTACTTGTGGATGTATTGATTTTAATAACACACCCCTTAGAGGGTGTGATGGGTTATTTTAATAGAGATACAATTCTAGATGTTTTTGTTTTCTTCTTTTTAGTTTTTGTGAAAAAATCCTACCATTTACTAGGTTTGTTATTTCCTCCCTTTTTTGTTGTAGAAATCTCACCTTTTGTTCAAGCTCCTATGAATGATAGATTATCCTTTTATTTATTTATTTATATAAGATTATCTTTTTTTTCTTTTTTCTTTTTTCTTTTATATCTATCACTACTTCATACATGTCTAGTGGAGATTTAAGAAACATTAATTATATATATGAAATTATATAGATTAGATTTAAGAAACATTAATTATATTAATGAAATTATATAGATTAGAGAAAGCGACTTGATATGTTTCGTTACTAAAATTATCTAAGAGTATCATCTTCACCCTCCTTGGAAGGACATTCATGTAGAGAATCCTTAGTCGTGGATGTATTGATCTTAATAACACACCCCTTAGAGAGTGTGATGGGTTATTTTACTAGAGATGCAAGCTTGAATGCCTTTTCTTTCNTAAGAGTATCATCTTCACCCTCCTTGGAAGGACATTCATGTAGAGAATCCTTAGTCGTGGATGTATTGATCTTAATAACACACCCCTTAGAGAGTGTGATGGGTTATTTTACTAGAGATGCAAGCTTGAATGCCTTTTCTTTCTTCTTCTTAGTATTTGTGAGCAGTTTCTACCAACCACTAGGTTTGTTATTTCCTCCCTTTTTAGTTGTAGAAACCTCACCTTATTCTCAATCTCTTCCAGATGGCTAGTCTCAAGACAAGATTTATACCTTAAAGTTGTATTTTAATACTCACTCTAAAATGATCTTATCAAGAAAACCTTTACTGAAGTCAAGCTTTAAATAAATTTTAGCGTGGATGCAAATTATTTTAATCATTTGAATATGGTTATGAATATAAACATGATCAAGAAAACCTCTACTGAAGTCAAAATTGAAACAAATTTTAGTAGTTCCTACCATCCACTAGGTTTGTTATTTCCTTTCTTTTTAGTTGTAGAAACCTCACCTTTTTCTCAAGCTCCTCCAATTGGCCAGTCTCAAGACAAGATTTATACGTTAAAGTTGTATCTTAATACTCTAGCACCTAGTTTCATCAAAAATCATTGCACTTTAAAATGACCTTATCAAAAAAACCTTTACTCAAGTCAACCTCTAAACAAATTTTAACATGGATGTAAATTCCTTTAATCATTTGAATAGGGTTAAGAATATGTTGATGTGGGAGAAATTCCCTTCAAAAGATAGGAGTAATCCATGGTAAGAGGTCCCAATTAGACTTCACATCATTTGGATTAGGAGACCCATACAGATTCTGGCCTGGTTGCCATTACTAGTATGCGGGCAAGTGGATGGTTTGAGATGAGGGAGAACACACATGCAAACTATGTTAATGTTCAAATAAACCCATTCTATCCTATCCTAGCTAGGAGCACTAATGCTAACAGATGAATATACAAGAATCTTAGTGATCCTTGCATATATCCCTTATTATGATAGTTTTTAAAAGGGAAGGAATGGACCATTAACACACACAAATAAACAAATGTCGGGATAAGTCCTAGAAAATAATAGATTTATATAAGTCTACTCATCATCTCAAAACAATTCATAAAAGATAACAACAATAACTACAATAACTGCAAAATTTATCCATTCACAAAAGAAAATTCTAATTATGAAAAGAAAACTCTTACAATGCTTCAAAATAGAAAGCATTCCCTTGAAGAAGTTCACAACAAAATACTACAAAGAAGAAAAGAAATTCTCTCTATCAATATGACCTATCAATATGACCCTCAGGGACTCTTAATATTACTTGCAACAAAAATAGTTTTCCTCCAAAATTACAAATTTGAAGAGCCTCTACAAAATGGGTGCTTTGTGGGTTTTATAGCCCTTTTTGGTAACAATTTCTTATCACTTCTTGAATTCCACAAGAAGGAGTTACAATAATCTTTTCATTAAACCATTTTCAATTTCTTATTAGTTTACATAAAGACAAAAAAAAATGATGGGGAGAGACATTCAAATTTCATCATATGTTTTTTCATTGGTTTTTGTCTCTTATGTAGGCAACCTAAACTTCATGATATCCTAAAATATAAATAATTATGCGATAAAGAAGGGACTCTATGACGGCCTCATTAGTTGTTGAATTCTAAGAAAGAGTCCACTATAAGGAAAATACCCTCTAGCGGGGGTTTTGGCAAAAGCACCTATAAAAATAGCCCAAAAATATGTTTATAGCGGAGTACACTAGTAGAGGCGAGAGAGCAGATGCTTTTTTACAATGCTTTTATAAATACATAACGCACTGGTTTGTTTCATACTATGGACGCACCGGTGCTCTAAAAAATCTCGCATCGTGGTAGGGTTATTTCAAAAAATAAATTACTACGTTGCGTTATGTAAATAATGTCGCATCAGTGCACACTTTTTCTTTAAAAAATGGTGCACTGTGGTAGGGTTATTTCAAAAAAAAATACTACGATGCACTACTTAAATACTAATGCATCGGTACATAATGTTTCTATCAAACATGGTGCACTGTGGTAGGGTTATTTAAAAATATATATATACTATGGTGCGCTACTTAAATATTGATGCACTAATGCGCACGTTTCTCTCAAAATGGCATACC
The DNA here is from genome assembly GCA_010110895.2 of Picea sitchensis. Classification (NCBI taxonomy): domain Eukaryota; kingdom Viridiplantae; phylum Streptophyta; class Pinopsida; order Pinales; family Pinaceae; genus Picea; species Picea sitchensis. The sequence continues at coordinate 68,648 of SNQJ01S0037678.1, forward strand.
GTGGTAAGGTTATTTAAAATATATATATACTCTGGTGCACTACTTAAATCCTAACGCACCGGTGCACACCATTGCTCTCACAAATATCACACCGTGGTATGGTTTTTTTTCTTTTTAAATATACTCTGGTGCACTACTTAAATATCGATGCCCCGGTGGACACTGTTTCTCTCAAACATTGCGCACCATGGTAGGGTTATTTTAAAAAAATATATATACTCCAGTGCACTACTTAAATACAGATGCACTGGTGCATCTAATAGTTGAGTCGAGTGTCACACACCCACACTGGGCATGATAAATTTTTCGATTTTCTTATGGTCCAGGAACTCCATTCGTGGTTCCTGATTCGGGAGGTCAGGGAACCTGTCCGACCTCTTGGTCATGGATCGTTCTTAACTCTGTTGAGTTGGAGAAGCTCTTCGATTCCCTATTGGATTCTTATGAACAATCCACAGTTCCTTTACACTATGTGCAAGCCTCTGCTCCATGCGACCACGGCTGTGACCGTTGGCTTAACCTAATGGCACGTCACATTTTCGCAGTTTCGGGAATATCGGTGTGATCCAACTTCAGCACTCCAATCTCTGATCCCTGAAACTCGACTAGGGGCCTAGAAAAGGCTAGCTCTTCCCTCATAACCCTCTACGTGACCACTACCCATGACCATAGGCTTAACTACATGGCGCATCATGTTTTGCGAGTCGGGGTTTCACGGTGCAAGGCACCCTTTCTCCTCCAAGTCCTGAAATCTCGAAAGGGGATAACAATCTCTAGCTCCTCCCTTTAGACCCTCTCATGGTGACCCTCGACGGTGACCTAGGGCTAATCCCAAAGGGTGGTCATCGCATTTCGCATATTGACGATGTGGAAGTCAAGGACTTTTGTCCTCCCAACTCCCAATACTCGAATGTCGATAATTCTCCCTTGGATGATCAACGGTCCAAGTCTCTCCTCAATCAATGGTTGTGATCAATTCACAATTTCTCCTGTCGTGAGTTCTCGCTGCTCCCTCTGTTGACTTTCTTCAATAGTTAGTCAGCGAAACCATGAACTCTCACCATGTGTCCTCCTGATGGATGGCCACAATGATGTTGGATCTTCTCCTTTCAAACCTCTAACTTATGTGGAACTTTTCCACGCATCCTCTAAAAATGGACGGTCATGATGATGTCGGGACAACCAACGGCTTGGATTCAAATCGACGATTTGCCTTTCGTGAGTTTAGGAGAGTCTTCACTCTCGTTCTCCTGGTAGTTGATTCTCCGGTATGTGTGGATCTCTGCCATGTGTCCTTCTAGATCCCATGGTCCAAAACGATTTTGCGACTTCTCCCTTCGATATTTTACTCCTCTTCTCCTTGCAAATCTCCCAGTGTCTGGTTCCACGAATACCCTTGATCTTCTGCCACCTGTCCTCCCGATGATGGACGGTTTCGATCGTTTCGGAACTTCTCTCGTTCACTTTACCCCGGATCCAATCACTATTGGTCCACGTGCTCAAATCCAATGGTCCAAATCTGATCTCCTTCTCATGCATGTTCTCGCCTGTTTGGACTCTCATCATATGGTCCATATCCTCCCACGATCTATGGTTGCGATAGAATTGGGATTTCGCATGTCGCGACTTTGGAAACTAAGAGCCTCTATCCTCTCAGCTCCTGATATCTGATTTCGCAAAATGAACCAACGGTTCATATCTCTTGTGGATTAACGGCTCCCATTCTTCCTGGACTTTGGAAGTGGAATGGCTCCCAACGTTATCCTCCTATATCTGACGGTCGGGATGGTTCCCGGGCATCCTCGGATCTAAGGCTTAGAGTTGACTTCGAGGCTTCCGGGATTTTATCCCCTTACGACGAACTCACCCAGTTCATCAAAATCACCCAGTTCGTCAAACTCATGAAGTTCGAACGACTCCAAGTGTTAACTCTCCCACTCTTCCCCATATCCAATGGTCACGACCGACCGTGTCTCTTTCCAAACAGATCTCGTCCGTTCGTCTTACAAAACAAGGGAACCTTCCCTCTCGATACTTCAACCTCTCTACTCTTCCTGAAATTTATTATCTCTGAGCTACTTAAGATCTTTTGCACTCTTTCTCCCCAGTCTTGGAAGATTTCAACGCTTCGAAGGTCTCAACCTTCGATCTCCTTCCTGTGAAACTGATTCCCTTGGGTTTCAATTACGCTTCTGAATGCGTTATCTCTTTTGAGCTTAACAGAATTCGTCCTCCAAGGGGCTCTAAACAATCAGGAAGGTTGGCATGCATACATGAAACTATGTCCACGGTCGACGAAAACATAGTTCACGACTCTGGCTTATGCCACCACAAGACACAAGTATTTACGAGTATAAAACATATCCTAACCATATAATTTCTTACTGGCCTAATTATACAACCAAGCAGTAATAAAAAGGGATATAGTATATACATTAAGTGATCATGCATGTTCCCAAAAACATTCACAGTATATCCAATTTCAATACACAGTTACAGCTCAATTACACGGGGTAGGAAAATACTTATCTATTATAGGTTGTTGCCAACTAACTGACTATGGGTGTTCGTCCTTCCACCTAACCATAGGCTCATAGGAATTTAATATTATCACTCTGACCACCCCCGTGCCAATCCATGATATCACCAGGGAGCTCTCACAATTCTCAAGAGTTCTTTCTCTGTTTCAGCTTCTACTCGAGTTATGTTCTTTGCGAACTTTTAGAGGTTTCCCTCTCTATTATGTCCTTGGTGAGTTTTAATCAGATGCTCGTCCAGCATCAAGCTTGCAGCCTTTTGATCACACTCTCCAGGAGATCTTTGCACATCTCCCTTATGACCTTTCCCTCCTGTCTGTGTCCCTTCTCCCCTGTGTATCCCCCTTACCTTGGAAGGTTTTTCGGAACTATCATGTTCCTTCTATCAGAAGGACGCTTAGGTCTACAGGTCTTTGCAGTACTTCGGGCTGACAACCCATGTTTCCATTCATGGGGGTGGTTGGTTTTTCAACCACAAGTCCTTTCTTCATTAACTAATTTCTCTCCTCTAGTGATATCATGGCCAGTACTTTTAAGGCTTCACCCCCACAGTCAGTTGTTGGCAACTCAAACAATAATACATTTACATTGTCCTCATGCCTTAGCATGGTAATTCCTATTTTATGATTAATTACAAATTGGGGAAAACAGGGTGTTACAATTCCCTCCCCCTTAAAGGAACACCGTCCTCGGTGTTCTTTCTCAAAAACACCTATCATGCCTTTCTCATTCAGCCACTTCAGAAGTCTTGACCTTCGTCCTCGGCCAGGTCCTTCTTTAGGATCTTAGTCTTCGCCACCTACCTTCAATAATTCTTGGACAACAAGCACGTTAGTCACAATTTTATGTGAAAACTTCTTACTATTGTTCAAAGTTCAAGAGGAAAATTTCATAAACTAGCACACTACTTATCTATGCAATTTGTCGATTTGTATCCACATGGTTGTTTTGTTATCCAGGATCATTGTTTTTCCTTGACATACCCATTCGGTGCATGATTCCAATTCAATAGTTCATAATAGCTATCATGGTTTCATATTCCTTGCAGTCACTCACCCTCCAGGCCCAGGCTCAGGCATCCCCTTCACTGCTATACAGTCCCTCGGGCGATCCATCTTGCCTTGCCAAGGTTTTTCCTCACAAGAATAACTACCCACCGCATGNGAACTATTAAGGTCTCCTCTTCCTTGCGGTCACTCACCCTCCAGGCCCAGGCTCAGGCATCCCCTTCATTGTTATACAGTCCCTCGGGCGATCCATCTTGCCCTACCAAGGTTTTCTTGTACACAAAGAATTCTAGAGACTCTATTGAGTCTTATAGTCGAGGCATCCCTCAGACTTGCTCTGTCGAGGCATCCCTCTGGATTGTGTTACCTCAACACAATGTATTTTAGGTGATCATGACTTATCACGGGGTTCTCGTGGCTCAGTTGTAGCCATTTTTCATCATCTTGAGATTTGACAACCTTCATATGTCCTTTCTCGACAGATCATTTCTCCTCACCTATATCACAAGTATACACAATTCGTGAGACATCATTATAAATTCTAACTTTCAGAATTTTTATTGCAAATCTGTCACCCACAGATTTTCCAATCCCTTCTTTTATTTTCATATATGTTCTGTACAGAACCAGATTCACAAGCATGGGACTTTCCTTCTCATAACGGTTTGGCTCAGCAGGCAATTGGCCTTCCTTATGGTCTTACAATACTACCATATCCAAGACCCCTTTGATTCCTGCACTTTCAACTTCAATCAACCAAACAGATTGTTAGATTTTCCGTTCATATACATTTTTATTGAACCTTTACAATATTGTTACAACAATTTCATAATTGTGCATACTAACAATCAAATTTACTTTCTCAAAAAGAAAATACCATTCCTTGCAGTTTGGCTCAGCATGCAATCGGTCTTCCTTATGGAATTACAACACTGCCATATTCAAGACCCTTTCCTCCCTGCAATTTCATTCCTTACACAGCCAAACAAATTGTTAGTTTTTGTGCACATTACCTTTTTCAGAATCAAGTATACTAACAGTCCAAGTCATTTCATCTATTCAAGGATACAAAGCGAAAGGATACATCATCCCTTACCTATGCATCATTCCAGCCTACCAAATTTTCAAAATGTAATTCGAATATCAATTGATTTTAATGAATTCTCCAACATTCGTGGCCACATTCATACCCAATGCACCCTTGCATTGATTTCAAGTTTGTCACACTTTATGAAAGGTTCTTGGCCATGGTGTGTTGGAATTTAACCAACCTCTTCACCACATGGCTTATTCATTTTCATTCAATCTTACAGCAGGACCATGCTTCCTGCTATAGGCCGATCACGATCCCAGATCAATATGCATGAAACTCAAAGGTTTCACATGAATTCCTTTAAGCATTCTTCCTCCATTAATAACCAGTGTGCTACTGCTCATGGCCACCCAAATTTTGTTTTCCTTCAACGTTTTCATAATGTAAGTAAAACCTTGGAAGGTTCTCCTTCCTCACTGAAAATTTCCATTGTTTGTGCTTCATGCAAACATGAATTTCCTTGAAGCAACCCCATGTAACATGCTATCTACGAGCACTTTATGTTTCCAATTGTTCCTGGATTGGTCCCTGTGTTCATGACATATAAGTTCATGAATTCTTCTAAGGATTTACAATCAATCTTTATTACCGACAGTTCACACCTCCATGACTCAGGTTTTTCTTCCTGAATCATACCCTACTTGGTTATCCATGGCATACCACTGCCCTTTCAAATTCTGTGCATAACATGAGACAATAAAATATTTCGGAAGGGATTCTCACTCTAATCCTTTCATACCCTGAACCACATAAGCCTGAACATTTTTATACACGTTCTTGGCTGCTAGCACCCTCTATCTGGTTTTTTTCCTCATCATCAGTGCTTTATGGGGAATTTTATAGTCCCTTCAATAATTCTTCAACAAGAACCTCCTCATAGTCATCCTTTGATTGAGGTTGTTCATTATTGGCAACTGTCTCTCTCAATAGTTCCAATCTTATTCCTTTCTACACATGACATATATCATTATCGAAGTGTTTCCTGTGATCAGAGACTAACTATAGTGGGACTCCAAAGTGGGAAATGACGTGGTTGAAGAAAAAATGTGTCGCAGTGTCAACGATGTTGTTTAAGGTAGGCATGGCTTCGTCCCATTTGGTAAAGTAATTGACAACCACGATGATGTACTTGTGTCCATTGCTGGATGGAGGGTTGCAAGTCATGAATTCTATGCCCCATTTGCAAAAGGGGCCGGTAGTGATTACTAGGTGAAGAAGAGAAGGTGGTGCTTGTGATTTATTTTCATAAATATAGCATTTGTCACATCGCTTCACAGTGTGGATGCAGTCATGAAACAATGTGGGCTAGAAGTAGCCTACTCAAATGATTTTATCGATGGTGGACATTCCTGAGAGGTGGCCACCACAGGCACCACTATGAAATCATTCAAGACTCTATCTGCTTCGTCAATGGTCAAACATCGACGAAGTATGGTGCTGACCCCACGTATATACAAAATTTCACCAATGAGGAGGTAGTGAGGGGCCTGATGGTGAATGCGTCGACGATCGTCTCGAGAGAGGTGAAACCAAAACTTCTGGGTCCGAAGGTAGATGAGAAGGTCGCCATACCAGGGGTCATCCGAGGGGATGTAGAAGAGGTGTTCGTCGGGAAAATCCGTATTGACGGGTGAACTTGTAGCATCAGAGGGAAATGACATGATGAGTTCGGCAAGAACGAGTGCTTTCTTCCTTTTGGGAGTTGAAAACTCTAGGTTGTACTCTTGAATGATGAAGATCCATCATGAAAAATTACCATTAATTTGTCGGTGACTAAGCAAGTATTTCATGGGGTTGGAATCTTCCACGACTTTGGTAGTGCGAAGTAAGATATAATGACGTAGTTTTTGGACTACGAGGACAACTGCGAGGGCAATTTTTTCTTCGTGATTGTACTTCAGGGGTGGCCCTGAAAGGTTTTTACTAATGTAGTCAATGACATGCTCACGGCCATCATCCCCTAGTTGGATGAGAACTCCTGCTACTGATACGGATGAGGCTGACAAGTAGAGGATATAATCGCGATCATAGTCGGGTGGACTAATTAAAGGGATGTTGGAGAGTGCCTCTTTTAAATTATCAAAAGTGGTTTGGGAATGTTCATCCTAGCGAAATGGGATATCATGATGCAGTAGGTGAAGGAAACCGTGCGCGCAAGTGGCGTAATCTGGGACAAAGCATCGTAGAAAGTTGGCTCTGCCTTGTAGGCTCTACAGTTGGTGCAAATTTCGAGGTGGTGGAATTTCTATGATGGCTTGTTGAGGGGGTCTACTATGATGTCATGTTGGTAAACAATGAACCCAAGGAGGCATACGACGATGACGCAAAATACACACTTGAGGGGGTTCAAGCAGATATTGTACTGTCAACATCATTGAAAGATGATCCACAAGTCATCTAGATGTTGAGTGCATTTCTTAGATCGAGTCGTGAGTTCATCCAAGTAAGCGAGGATGATGCAAGCGAGATCATGAAAAACATAAGTCATGGCCCATTGGAATGTCACACTGGCATTGTTCAGTCCAAAAGGCATGAAACGATATGCAAAAGTACCCCATGGGGTAGTGAATGAGGTCTTATATTGATCTCCTAGATGAATCTGGATTTGAATGTAGCCAGAGAACCCGTCCATGAAGCACAAGGCCTCGTGACCAGCATAGTCATTCATAATTTGGTCGATGAAAGGAGTTGGAAATTTGTCTTTGGGACAAGTGTGATTGAGATCACGCAATTCAGTGCAGACGCAAATAGTGCCCTGTTTTTTTTTTACAGGGACAGGGTTGGAAACCCATGACGTGTATGTGATGGTTTATATGAACCCTGCAGCACATAATTTGTCAATTTCGACATTGATAGCCACTTCTTTGGATGGGTGTAGTGGGCATTTATTTTGACACACATGGGTGATATCTGGCCATGTGTCGATGCGATGTTCGACGATAGAAGGATCGATGTCGGGCATCTCTGTATATGACCAGGAAAAAATATATCGGTATTCCTGAAAGAGAGCTTTGTAAGTTGTGAGTTCTTCAGGGGAGCATGCGGCACCAATGGTGATTTCTTCTATGATTCCTGGTTTGATGGAAATGTCAATTTTGACAGTGGGGGAGACATTGGCCATGTTGCCTTCTTCAAAAGCATCAGGGGCAAGGATAGGGTTGTTGAACCAATATATATGCCCGGATGGAATAAAATCCTTGGTTTCAATTGCACATATGGAGGCTTGGCTAGAAGGGTAAAATGATTCCTATGAGAGAAAGAGCGCTTTGTGATGGAGCACATTCCATGGGAAATCGGGTGTTGTTAGTTCCTTAAGGATATCTTCGTCGTAGTGGAACATGTGAGAATATAGGGGATCCAGGCAAGTAAAATCGGTGACTGTCACCGTGTGATTGTCTTCAGGTGGTGAAGATGTAGAGGGGGTATTGAAAATATGGTGTGATGGTGTGCTTGACATAAACCAGATTTTCATGCACTGTGGGTTGTAAACCATGGGTGGGGGTAATATTTCCTGAGGGAAATGAACCAGAGAGTTGGGAGGATTTGGGGGTAAATCCTCAGACAGTCGATCCATGAACCATGGAGGGGTAGGAAGTGTCTCAGGTTTAGGGGAGGTGATGTGAACATTATCTGGAGAGGGAGTAGCGGGAATCACTTGTATCGCAGGATGTGAGGGGTTTGGGGGATTTTGAATAAGGGTCATTTGACGATGCCTGTATTCAATGATCGTGGGACATTGGTATGTGAAATGATCAAGTGATTCACAAAGAGAGAAAGGGCATCTCATCCGTTCATTGATTAAGGTCATGACATAATGGATGTCAGTGACGTGGGTTTTTTAGGACGTAGGCGGGAGGGGTCTTGCTGAAAAGTTTGACGTACTGTCGTTAGTGTTTGTCGAAACCGGGGTAGCGTAGTGCAATGGTGAGTGCAGTGTCCATACTCTGAATAGATGGCACATGCGAATTTGGTTCAAAGCCCTTTACTGTCTGTAGTAGGGGACGTGGCGGTAGTACTAGGTGTCCTTGGGGAAGCAGTGAGCGAGGTGGTTGCTCGAGGGAGTTGGATAAAATTGTGTAACTTGGGGAGAGAGAGGCATCTATTTATGGGGTGTCCTTCTCTCTCACATAGTGCACAAGGAGGTTGAACTCGAGGCAGAAGGGGAGAGATGGGCTCTTTATTCTTCCGTCTGCCCCCATTCGTCGTGGTGGTGATGGAGAGTAGGGGTGAAGGTGGTGCTATTGGAGTTAGTACTGGAATCTGCATCGGGGTTACCTCTGATTGGGGAGGGAGGGATGGTTGAGGAACCATCGCGGGTGGGTGGAGATACCATACCGGAATGGCCAACACCATGTTGGGAAGGGTAAGCGTTGCGACTACCTGGAAAGATTGTACACCTGGTGGGGGGTAGAAGAAGGGGATTTGGGTGAGGGATTGGGGGATTTTCTCCCAAACCGGGGTTTTCCCTTGGGGAAGGGTGAAATCGGGGGTAAGAGGTTTCGTAGGCTTTTCAGGTAGTTCCTGAGGTTGGATTTCTTCCACTAGTGGGATATCGAGGGGTGGAGAAGCCTCCGTGAGAGGAATGGTATCTCCAGTTTCGGTTCCATCGGAAGATACGACACACACTTGTGTCGAGGGGTGGATGAGCGGTGGTGCTCCATGGTATGTCCCCAGCAAGGATGGGTCCTTGAAAATTTTGGGGCCCATCTCTATGAGTGGGTCGACATCAGAATTAGTGTGGACAAAAGGTAGGATGTTATTGATGTTGGAGGAATGGTTAGGCTTGTAATGTGAAAATTGGTCAATGGTGATGATCTTCCATTTGTGGGGAAACAACATCGTTCAAAGCACAGAAGAGGCCACATCCTTCATAGCGTACATGTAGCTACGTCGAAACAAGATTTTGTAATCGAGCGGGGTGTCGATAACCTAAATGTCAATAAGAATGGTTTTTCCCCTGAGTTCAACGGGGACATTTTGAAAGAGCCCTTCAAGAGAGGATGGTCGTCTATCATAAGCTCTCAAAGTGATGGTGGATGGTATTAGCTCAGGGGAGCCAAGTTTCTTCCATACTATTTTCGACATGATGCATGTGGATGCACCTTCATCAATGATACATCAATGAACTATGATGTTCTAAATTTTGACTGGTATCTGGACGGGGTTCCCCACAATCCAGATTAAATGTGATGATTCTAGTATCATCAGGGTCAACTACCCCCAGGGAAGAAAGCAATGATTTCCGTTGACTGGGATAGGTTTGAAGGACCTCCAAGACCGACATGGCTGTTGGAGATTGCACCAATTCATCAACCAAGCTGTAATTGTGTGTTCCCCTAGACTAAGGGTTGTTGACATTATGTCATAAGGGGATGTGAGGAATACAGAGGGGTGGTTCAGTGTTAGGGCATGGAATCATCAAAGGTTGTCTGGTTGTCATTGGAACTGCTTCTGAAGTGGTGGGAGTAGATTCAGGGGGTGTGATGTATTGACGATTGCACAATTGTAGAATAATTTCTTCTCTGCTAGTGAGGAGGATATTGCAATCCACCGGATTCCCAAGGTTTTGATACTGTCCCATAGGTTGTGGGGCAGGATGCATCTCCTGCTGGGTATTCATCACACCTTGGTGTGGAATAGCTTTTTGCAACACATTCGGGGGTGGTTGTTGCAAATACTATTATGGGGCCTCCTCAGGGGTAGGCGGTGCTGGGGGACATGACGCATTCAAAAAATATTTCATCTGTTTGAAGTCAAAAATTTGGGGGCAATGGTGAGTATAATGACCATGCTCACCACAAATAGCACAAGGGAAGTTCATCCGGAGGTTTTTGTTGTTGTTCCACCCTTGGCGTTTGTTTTTATTGCCCCCTTGGGGGTTCTGGTTCCCCTGATTCTGGTTTTCCCCAACAAATTGGTTTTGTTGGGGGTTATTTCCCCCTAGTCTTGGGTTATTATTATTTCGGTTTTTTCCTTTATGTTTGGCATTATTTGACTGATGGGTCAGATTTTCCGTATTCAGTTGTTCAAATTTTTGAAATTGTTGAATGGGAGAGGGTTGAACAAAGTTAACCCCAGCGTGTGGTTGTCCTTGTGGAGGAGCAATGGGTTGTGGAGGACCAGCAAATGGAAAGTACAAATTATTTTGTGGTAATGACTTGTGTGGTGCATAGGAAGGCGTAGTTCTTTCACTAGTGCTCAGGGTGTAGGCTGAGGTAGAGGGGGTACCAAAACTTGGCTTAACAGTCAGGCGCATCATGGGTGTCGATGCGGGTCCACTCATGGGTGGAGGGAAATAGTAGGGTATGGCTGCTGATAAGGGGGAAGAGGGTAATAAGGGGGTCCTCCATACATCGGTAAATGTTGGGGTGTACTGTACATAGGTGGTGGTTGTATGTACAGATTGTGGTGTGTTGTGGTACCAATCAATCCATTCGTTGAGTGAGACATCCCAGGTTTTTCATGGCTGAATGGTACGCGTCTCAGGGTGTCAGGTAGTACCGTATGTAAGTATCCTAACTATGCATAAATGAGGTTGTACTGTTGATCCTTGCCGATGGCTTCTTCTTCAAATTGGGGCAAGGTGGAGGCCACATCTTTGGCAAGGAGGGGGACGAGTGATCAGAGAAACCAATCGAGGCATTGTTTCTTGGTGGTTTATGCTTTGCATAAACCACGTTGTCGACACCATTCGTGAATGTGGTCAGCGATATGTGTGGCTGAGGTTTTTTTAAACTCGGAGAGAAGTTTGAGACCATTGTCATGGCAGATTGGTAGTTGAAAGAAGGTCAAAAATTCTTTGGCCAAGGATTCAAAAGTCACATGGGACCCTGATTTTTCTTCCACGTACCATTTGGCCAATGGAATTGTGAGTGTGCGCTGAAATAACCTTAATCGGACAGATTCATCCATGATGTTGTTTGAAGAGCACCATAAGTGGAAGGTCATGATATGGTTGGCGGGATATTCTCCCACCTCTCCTTCAAACTTGGGAATGTCTGAAGGTAGTTTGGTAGGCATTGCAGGCCATGCGGGGTCGTGAAATATAGGATCATTCGTGAGATTTCTCAGATCCGAAATGTTGAGGGAGGCCAAATATGGCATCTGGAGTGGCAGTGGAGGATTGGTTCCAGCCATGGTCTAAGCAGGTGGTGTACCTGATCCTTGAGGGGGGTTTAGTGGGGGTGTACTTCTCCCTTGAGAAGAAGTGTACCCTCTGCCTCCTTGTGAAGGAGAGCTAGTGGATGGATGACCTTGGGAAGTGGACCCAAGTAAAGTGGAACAAAGAAAAGTTGATCCCAATATAGTATAACTCACAGGGGTGTGAGAGGGTTGAGTCGGTGAGTTGGAAAAACTAGGAAATCCTCCTAGAATAGGAAGGATATTTTGCAAGCGTCTAGAATGACGAGGATTTTGTGGGTCCCCTATGATGTCTGACTAGAAAAGTGAAATGTGTGAAAATGTTGATGAGATAAATAAATGAACAAGAGTCTTTGTATACTTTTGGACCTTCACAATATATCTCTCAATTGCATGTAATCATGAGAGCATCATACATAAATCATTGAAAAGAAGCATACATGTGGGTAGGTGGATTTTGTCCATGTGGGAGAACAAAGAAAACAAATGCTCATGTCCTAAAAATAAGTAACGTCCTTCCTCTCAAATAGCATTGGACCTTCCAATAGTAATCAAAAGTGGGGTCTAAATCCACTAGAAGAGGAACTAGTGAAGGATGAAACAATCAGTTATAATGAGGGGTAGAGGGTGCATATACCGAAAGAGCTCACAATATTTCCCAATAGCCACACAAAATCCGATCAAGGTGTAATTGAAACCCACAATTTCCACCTGGGTAGATGTCTAAAATTTGGCCACTAGGTACCTCGGTCAAAGTGCAGCATTTAAATTTTCGACCTCAGAAATGGGTCATGGGCTGGATCTCGTCCAAGAGGTGGGTGCCTCAAGGGGGGACACACAGAAAAACCGGACCTCAGCCTTCAATCCTTCATGAGTATCTCCTTGCCTTATGGTGTTAGGAACACTTGACTTGGAGGATTTTAAAGTTCCCTATTTGTCAACTTCTAATGTTTGAAGATGTGAGAACCAGATAATGGGGAGTTATTTGGATGCCTATCCCCGAGATCCTACCTAGACTAAAAAAATTATTTTGGCACCTCCTGTGGAGGAAAACTTAGTGAGTTTTTATAAAACATTTAGATGTGGTTGTTTGAGAGATTCGAGGTGTGAACCAATATCGTTTGAATTAAGTGGGAGTGGATAATTCCTTCAAGAAATAGTGGGACATTTCAGAATCCCTTTGGAGGAAACCTACTTCAACCTCCACAATTCAAGATGAAATTATGTGAGTGAGTGGTGACTTTGTGTGTGAGTAAGTGATAAAATGTGCCAAATTTTTAATAAGTTAGGTGTCACCCTGCAGCATGTGGACTTTGTGTGGTCCTTTACAAGTCTTGATTACCTATCTTACTAGATTCCATTGGTACAACCTTGCGGAATTTTAAAGTCCCTAAAGAACTAGCATGTGGACATATGGATCCTTACCAATCCTTTAAACTCCCTAATGTGATTTAATCTAAGAAAGATTAAAAAACTATCCTAGATTGCAAGCATGTGAGCATGTATGGGCCCGTTAAAATAATCTTTAAACTCCCCTAGTGATGTAAACTAAGAAAGTAGCTTCAAAATTATCCTATCTTTGCAACATGTGGGCATGTATGGGCCCTTAAAAATTTAAGATGTTTTTAAAAGAAACTAAGAGGGGGCCCTAGGGGGGCTTTGTCCTCTCCTAAAGATTTTGTTTTTAAGGGAGATGAAATCTTCCCTCAACCATTTTTATGATTCTCAAGATCGCTCTATGGTGCAAGAGAAGAGCATACTCAATGATTGAAGTTTGATTTCTGGTCCCAATGCAAGTGTTTATATATGTGATAGTAAATGATTTAAACTTAACTTTTACAACCAAAAAAAGCCATCCATGTGGCGAAATGAAATAAAAAGAGGAGAAATATGGTTCTTTTGAACCCCCTAAGTGCCTATGTTTTGACTAACCCTTCATGTGGAGAGGCAATATAAGTGTGGTGCATTTACAAATTGCATAGAATCAATATTTAGAAGGCTAGGGGCCTTCCAAACATCACAAAAATCTCTTACAATGTTGGAGTTCTAGATAGATGCACGGGCCCTAGTTTAGACAGAGTCACATGTGGCGCCAATGTGCAGAGAAACAAGGACCTGTTGGCGCACTATGCGCAGAATGCACTAAGAAACACAGTTTTCTTGGTGCACGATGCCCGAAAGATGCCCCTGTGGGATGGAAAACCCACGCACGTTCTGATACGCACCCAGGAAGAAAATTTTAAATGAAATTCTCCTCTTTCAGCTCTAAATTCATCTTTTTACAGGTAGGACTGGGCCGGTTATTATCCTTGCAAGGTAAATAGATCAAAAAGAAGTGCTCAAACAACCCAAATATGGAGGAAATTGATACCTATCCCCAATATGGTCGCCAATTTGTTGTATCCTTTTCGCCACTTGGATGAGAAAAAGAGGGACACTTGCAAGTCCAGTTGGGTTAGCTGAATAGGACAAAAGTTAGTGTATGATTCAAATGACTCAATCAAATGAAATAAAAAAACAACTAAGCTAATAACAACTAAATAAATGAAACTACAATGCATAAGGGAATTAGAACCAAAATCAATCAAACAATTGACCAATATTCATGCCACCAATGGATAGATTGTATTAGTGGGAAAACACCAAAGAGAAAGGGATAATTATGGTTCCCCTCTTCCTCCAAGGGAGGGCTCTTGAATCCCCTATGTGAGAGCTCTTCTTACAAATGGAAAACTAGAAAGGAAATGGTGAAGAAATCCAATCTTATTCCCTCAAGAGGTGAGGTGAATAGCTTAATGAAATGATGCTAGTATGCTCCAAGAAGGAAAGAGGTTCCTTGTAGGAGAATAGAGACAACATAACAATACAATGATATTTTTGAATTCATAGTGCACCCATGGCCTCTTTTTATAGCGAATCTTTGAGGCATTATCAAACCGGTCTTTAGTGTGAACAAGGGGCCCTTTAGGGCACCCTTAGGTCTTTGAACATCCCCCCACTCGGATTCAACTCAGATTCAAGGGTCAAATCAACTTGGGAGCTAAACCAGAAGTGGGTGAGGGGCCGACAAGAACCATAAATGCGTCATTCTCGAGTGTGCACGGATTTTTTCGTACACAGTCGCGCATCGGGTGCATGTGCGCTTTTACTGCATTTTTTGACTTGTGCACATGTGCGTGCTTCCTTTAGATTCTGAGTCCATGCTGATTTTATAACCAGTTGTATAGTTTTTGTGCCCTTTGGAAATAAATTTTTGGGGCTATGAATGAACTAATAGGTGTTTGGAGATGTTGGATTCCTGTAACCATTTACGAACAAAATTTCAGTGATAACACTGATCACCAAGCTTCAGTGGTGGAGATGGAAGTTATGATTTCCATCCATCTAGTTTACATTTTAATTGACCCTGGTTCTAATATGAGTTATGTTTCCCCTCAAACTATTGAGAAATGTAAATTGCGGCAAGTAAAACATGTTAAATCATGGCTAGTGCAACTAGCCACTGGAACCAAAAGAAAGGTAATAGAGGTCATACTAGCATGCCAATTCATTATGAATGGATTTCCACCCAAAAAACCTTAAACATGCTCCCTTTAGGATCCTATGACCTATTGATTTGCATGGACTAGTTGGATGCCCATAAAACAAAGTTGGGTTGTTACAATAAAACTTTGGAGTGTGAAGATGAAGAAGGGAAAAAAATAACTCTACAAGGAATTCAAAATCTTGTCTCTGTGAGACAATATCATCCCTTCAAGTGAAGAAGTATTGCAGAAAAGGATGTCCTTTGTATGCAATACAAGTGTTGAACTCTGTTGAGAACAATAAACCAAGCCTAGAGGACCATCCCATATTAAGAGAATATAAAGATGTGTTTCCATAAGAGGTACCAGGTCCACCTACGAGAAGAGATAATGACTTTTCAATAGAACTTGTACCAGGAGCGGTGTCGGTGTCTAGAACACCCTATAAGATGAGTACACTAGAGCTAGTTGAGCTCAAACTACGACTAAAGGATATGTTGGACAAAGGATACATTTGGCCTAATGTGTCTCCATGGAGATACCCAACCTTGTTTGTGAAAAATAAGGATGGAACACTCAGGTTGTGCATATACTATAAACAACTCAATAAGATGACCATTAAGAATAAGTATCCCTTTCCAAGGATCGATGACTTATTTGACCAGTTAAGGGGTGCTGCAATTTTCTCCAAGATTGACTTGAGTTCTAGATACCATAAAGTCTAAATTAAGGCTGAATACATCCACAAAACAACCTTTAAGACAAGATATGGGCACTATGAATTTGTGGTGGTGCCATTTGGGCTTACCAATGCACCAACCACTTTTATGTGCTTAATGAATAATGTACTCAGTAAGTTCCTGGATATATTTTTGTTGGTTTTCAGTGATTATATCATAATATATTCTAAGAGTATGGAATAGCATAAAGAACATATCAAGTTATTTCTTCAAGTTATAAGAGAACATCAGCTCTATGTTAAGTTTAGTAAGTGTGACTTTTTCAAAAAACAAGTCCATTACTTAGGCCATGTTATTTCTGAAGAAGGAGTGGAAGTCGATCCTGACAATATCAAATCCATTATGGATTTGCCTACCCCAAAGGATGTATCTAATATCATATCCTTTATGGTCCTAGTAGGATACTGTAGAAGGTTCATAAAGGGATTTTCCAAGATCAGTTTCCCAATCACCTCCATTCCGGAAAAGGGAGTTAAATTCATTTGGACATAAGAATGTGAAGAGAGATTCCAACAAATGAAATACCATCTAGCCAATGCACCTATGCTGAAGATTGAAGAGCCAAACAAGGACTTCCTTGTGTGTATAGATTTCTGCAAGGAAGGGCTCAAAGGAGTCCTTATGCAAGAAGGACATGTGATTTTCTACGAATCCATAAAATCAAATGAGCATGAAATTAATTATGTGACCCATGATTTGGAATTGGTTTCCATAGTACATGCTTTAAAAATGTGGAGGAATTACCTCCTAGGTAGAATATTTGTGCTTATGACAGACCATAGTGGGTTGAGATATTTGTTTCATCAACCAAAACTCAACGCTAGACAAGCTAGATGGATGGCTCTCCTTAGTGTGTTTGATTTTGAAATAAAACATATCAAAGGAAAATAAAATAGGGTGGTTGATGCCCTTAGTAGAATCATGAAAGTGATTCACTTTGTAGCTATAAGCACCTGTGAAACAAATGTCAGGGAGAGAATCAAAAGTGCACAAGAAAAAGATGCATTTTTCAAGACTGTGAAATTATACTTAGAGCAAGAGCCCACAGGGTTGAAGTATGAGGGTTATCAATTGATAAATGATGTCCTACTAGCTTACAAAGTTAGGTTGTATATTCCAAATTGTGACGACTTGAAGAGGTTCATAATGGATGAACTACACAAAAGACCATATACTAGTCATCATGGTTATCAGAAAACGATCACAACCACAAGGAAACTATTTTATTGGCCCGAACTGAAAATGGACATAGAAAATTACTTAGCTAAATGTATAGAAGGTTAGAAGGTTAAGGCAGAGCACCAGTATGTTGCATCCCCTACCAATCCCAAAATGGAAATGGGAAATCATCTCCATGGATTTCATCACAGGGTTACCAAAATCAACCAAATAGAATGGTGCCATTATGGTAGTTGTGGACAAACTGAGCAAGGTTTCTCACTTTGTTCTCATCGAATCAACTTGCAAGGAAATATATATTGCCAATATTTTCATAAAGGAAATATTTATACTGCATGGCATCCCTAAGGAAATAATATCTGACAGAGATACAAAATTTACTTCAAAATTTTGGAAATCTTTTTTTGCTAGTTTTGAAACTAAATTGCTATTTACTACAACATATCACCCTCAAACTAATGGGTAGACAGAGAGGGTAAACAAAGCGTTGGAATACATATTAAGGATGCATGTAATACATCATCCCAAGAAGTGGAAAGACTACCTACCACTGAGAGAGTTTTCTTATAACAATTGCTATCAAGAGTCTTTAAAGATGAGCCCTTTTGAGGCCCTCTATGGGAGACAATGCGATATTCCAATCAGATGGAATAACCCAGTAGACAGAATTACAATCGGGCCAGATATGCTAAAATAACTAGAACAACAAGTGGTTCAAATAAAACATAATTTGAAATTAGCTTAGGATAGACAGAAAATCTATGCAGACAGAAAAAGGACTCCTCAAGAGTTCAAAGCAGGGGATCATGTGTATCTTCGAGTTAGGGCTAGAAAAAGTTCCTTGAGAATGGAAGATTGTGCCAAGATAGCACCTCGGTATTGTGGAACCTTTGAAATTTTGAATAGAGTGGGACTTGTAGCATATAGACTAGCACTTCCTCCCACAATGAAGGCACATAATGTTTTTCATGTTTCATTACTGAAGAAATATGTACATGATTCTAATCGTATAATTGATTGGTCTATGATTCAGGTGGAACTAGAGGGATAATTCTTACTAGATCCACAATGCCTAATATATAGGAAGGGAATCCCACTCAGGAACAGAACCATTGCATAGGTCACAGTGCAGTGGAAACACTTTGGTCTAGATAAAGCTACATGGGAAATGGAGGATGCCATGAGACATGCATAACCATTTTTGTTTACTTCTTTACATACAGAGCACGTCGACAAGTAGAACATCAAGGAAGATGTTCCTTTAAGGGGGAGGGGATTGTAATACCCATGTTTCCCCCAACTTGTAAATATAACTATAACTTTCCAAAAGACTCTAGGCAGACTGAGTATTTGTGGATGTTGGAATTGATGAACATTTTTGTTATAAAAGGTAATGTATGTATTTCTATTATTAAATAAAATAAATAGTGTTGCATAACTGTCAAAGGGGTTTTCCAAGGTAGATCATGATGCTATGAGAGAGATGGTGAGGGGAAACAAAAATGGTTGAGATGACCCCCACTAGACCAGTACCTTACTGGATTTAAATTACTTAGACCCAGAACATTCCTCTGACCCAAAAATAAGTTACCAGTCAGGTTGGTTGTTGGGAAGTCCTCCTCAAGAGTTAATGAGGAGATGGGAACAATACCCATTTGAAAGAATTCTTCACCTGACCACGAACTAGGGATTCAGACCCATGCAGTATTGCTAAGGAAGGAAAAAAAAGAAGGGAATTCATGGGAAGAGAGGATTACAAAGGAGATGAGTCGAGAGACCATTCTTCCTGAAGGAGAAGAGCGTGTGTAGCTCATAGGTTCTGAAGAGAACTGAAAAACAAGCTTGATCTAGGTTCAAGAAGTTACTGCCAACGTTTTCAGTCCAAGCTGATAAATGAGGCTGCAGGAAGACAAGTGACTAAGGAAGCACTCGTTCCAGGCCCACTTTCTTGGTGAAAAGAAAACCAATTGCCAAGTTCCTATGGGAGGAGGAGAGTGGCCTCCATCCCTGACTGTCACTGAATAAGAATTAAGAGTCTCTCTCAAAGAGTCATGAGCTAACTAGGGGGTGGTTAGCGGTAAATTCATTCAGGAGTTGTTGTTCCTACGGTTGGGTGGAAATAAGAACCCCTCTCAACAGTTACTTCACTATCATGTTCTTGATAAGCATTCCTTATCCTGTGTATTAGAATTGAAATGATGGTTAAATGTCTATGTCTATGGCTAAAATTTTCATTATATGATTAATGTGGAAATTCTTATTTTTTGTCTATGAACCCTTTCATTTGAATGGTTTATGTTTTCCTCAGTTTAGCAGCTGGAGAGCTAAGAGACATGGGCCTTCAAAGGAATTTAGGAATAAGTTTACAGTTCATGTACTGGTCAATAAATACCTGTCCCTGTCTTAGAACTTAAGTTCTGTGAATGGAAGGTGCTCCCTTCAAACTAGTTATCCAAGAGACCATAGGCTCATGCCCATGACCATCTTGGCTAATAACTATGAGTGTGGCCTCTGGAGATCAATAAGTTCCACATGACTAGGACCTTGAAACCCTTCACTAGGTCTGAAAGGAGCTAAGATATTTTGGCTTCGGAACTCCGAGAGTTCGGAGCTACAGGATGCTATGACCTTACAACCTTCGAAACCAACCGAAATAAACCTGATGGTGCGGTTACCGGTGAGGTTGACCAACATCCAAAGGTTCCCTTAACTGTGACTATGGGATCTGTCCCATCATTAAACCTTGATTCACTTCTGGGTCACAAAGTGACGAGAACCATAGATCCAAGGACATTTGGGATCTCCCATGACCGTTGGATCTACACCATGGTCAATACGACATTCACCACTCTGGGAGAAAGGGAGTGTTAGGTGGGTAGAACCCTTGAATGTCTAAATCATGAAGTGATGAGAGTCGTAGATATCAGGATGCATCGAGATCTTTCTTGGTCGTTGGATCTATGTCACGGTCAGTCTGACATTGGCCACTCAAGGAGAAATGGAGTGTTAAGAAGGTAGAACCCCCGAATGTTGAACTCGCAAAGTGATAAGAGTCGTAGATCTGAGGACACTTCGGGACCTTTCCTGGCTGTTGGATATAAGTCAGGGTCAGTCTGGTGTTGACCACTCCGAGAGTAAGGGAGTGTTAAATGAGTAGAACCTCTGAATTCCGAAGTCACGAAGTAACACAAACCGTCCATCCAAGGATTCTTCAGGATCCCTCCTAACCGTTGGATCTAGACCGTGTTCATCCTAACGCTGACCACTGTATAAGAAAATAGTAAGTTACACAGTGAATTCCTTGAACGTCGAAGTTGCGAAGAAACGGAGGCCATAGATCTATGGATCTACGTGGTCCTATCTTGACCGTGGGATAGAAGGGGTGTTGGGAGGTTGCTAGTGGGAGTTTTTGCTTCATAGCTCTAGGTGAATTCGTTGAAAGGAGAAGCTAGAGACTCCCAAGGGATATCGATCTGGAGCAACATGGAACGATGACGTCACCTAGAGTGACATGGACCCATGTTCAGAATGCCACATGTCTCCTTGATTCATTCTTTTTACAGGTCTTATATGCCCATTAGAACATGACACGTGTCACCCATTAAGGGGTCCATGTGTCATCTCTTCCCTCTGACGCATGTCATCCACCTAATGCATGTTTGCTTGGCCTAAACTCTGGTGGAGTACCCAGGACACCGAGAATTCAAGACTTTAGGGAACATGGAATGCTGGAATGCTGGGGTAAATTGGTCGAAGGCTCAGACCTACCTGTCCCTGCCTATGCATTTAACGTGCCACCACGTGTAAGTGTGGACCCTTAATGAGTCCGATAATTTGGAACTCCGAAGGTTTGGGGGTGGTGTACTAAATAAGTCAAAAAGGTCAAAGGTCAGAACCACGTGGTAGGACTTTAGGGTTTTGGGACTCCGGAGGATATACGATTAGAGAAATAGGCATTCAATGTTGAAGCACCAAATGTCGAAATACCTTAATCCTATGTGTTAAACGAGGACAAAGTTTCGCCATTGGATTTAACGATAGATATATTTCCATCATAGATGTAGAAGTGTTGGGGAACTCCGAGACTTCGAGGGGCTTGGGATGGTACGAATGAGATGAACCCACGTGGGTGCCAATAACTCCTGAAGAGCTTTGGGAGGGCGTAACTCCCAATCCAGAGCTCATATTGGAGTATGGTAGTAGTTGTTAGAAATCTCTTGATGAGCAGAAGAGGATTCGAGATGATTAAGGAAAGAAAAATTTCGATGCCCCATCCCTAAAAGGGTACTTAGGGGTCGGGTGTGTTACACTTGAGGTGAGGGAATTCACCAGAATTGAACACTAGAAAGGGGATGGATCATTTGAAGCTAAGAAACATATTCTTGGAGTTTAAATGTCTATGAGAAGTTGATTAAGGGTGAAATTGAGATTACTACTAGTGGAAGAGAGTGGATCTACTACTTGAGACATATATGGTCATGTTGGAATCCTGGTGTGAGTTTTGGATAGGGATTTCATATCTCCAAATCGTTTGGTGGGAACACGCTAGTGGAGTGCTAATGGTCGGAATAGGTAATAATAAGAAGAATATGGATTATTGAAGGAAAGAGGATGATATGGAATCTAGTTCTCAAAGGTGCACAGATAAACATGGAGAGAATAATTGGAAATGTGCACCATAATCATAGCGAAAATATGGATGGCTTCAACAAGAGTGATGGAGTGAATTTTGGATCATGCGTGGGTATGGGATGGCAACGTAAATGTCGGGATAACAACGATGAAAAAAAAATATTATAATGGATTTGAAAATTTTCATTGCATCTAAATGGGAATACGACTATAAGACTTGGTTAGGCATGTGTACCCTTGGTAAATAATCAGTAAAGTCTGGAGGTATACCTAGGTGATGGGAGTGGGGCATGTTGGATTCCTTGATACCCTGGTTATAGAATTTGAGGGGGGATAGGACCTAGATATGAGTGGTGCAGACTCACTTTCTAGCTTGGCAAAATTTGGTCAAGAAAAATACCAAGTCAAGTTTAAAAGGAGGGAATGTTAGGTTAAACCTAACTCGATGAAAGAGTCAAAGTTGTTAGGTCAACAATAGTGGTTTCGAGCACATGGTATTTTTGAGTCGTGGTATTGATCCCATGTATTACATGTAATGAATCCTTTAAAAATATTGGGGATACTCCATTGTAAGGTTCCAAGAGGTGAGCAATGAAGGCTCAATTGGATAACTTGGTTGGGTTTGGTCAAGGGACTAATAGATATATTGGTTGGTTTTTCTCAGTTTGGTTTTCCATGATCAATCATGTTTCATGATTTATTTGTTTTTGTTTTATGAATTGAAATACTATTTTTCTCACATATGTTTAAAACTATCAATTTCCGACCAATATTTGACATGGGAAGGGATTCGAGGACTGTTAAGGTGATCTTTGATGTCAAAATATTTTTTAGCAGAGTAATAACCATTTAATAGATTTATTCATTTCTCCAAAGCATTTGCATCTATTTGGCCTTCAAATAAAGGATATCAAAGTTAATGTGTACATTGAAGGGTTTCACACCTCTAAAATGGTTGCTTTTTAAAGGCGCCTTAGCTTTCATTGGAAGTCATTGAAGGATTTTTATGAAATTTTCCATCATCGCATTCATTTATCGTGTGAGGGATTTCTTGAGAAACAACTTGATAGGATATATTTCTCCATAATATCTCTTTTATTCCACCATGAGAGACCACTTGGGCTAGCGAGAGTGGTTTTCCCTAAGTGAAATTAGCTCGAGCCCCAAATCTCTTACCCTAACCTCGTCAGGGACATGCACCAAGAAACAACAAAGAGCAGATTACTATGATACCATTAATCTAGATTATATAGAGAACAAAATAAAATGTAGGAATATGAATGGAAACACACAAACACATACATATAAATATTGTGGATATAATAGTAATACAACGAAACCCAAATTCTATTAATGAATGAAATAGAAAATTAATGTAAGTTGCAAAGCAATACAAACTAACTAGAATGGTGGTAGCTTGTCTCTAAAGAGAGAGGTGTTGGTTATGCTCATTTGCAAGAACACATTACTAGAGGAACAAAATTTCCTTTTATCATAACGTACTAATCCCTAAGAGAAAAAACCCTAAATATCCAAAACCTTAACCCTAGGAGATGAAGTGCCAGAAATATTACGGACCCTGAGGTGGTTAGTTGATACACTAACTTCCCAATGGCATAAATTTTTCATACCATCTATTTTCAGGTTGCACAATAGCTCATTGGAAATATATAACTTAGAAGTACAATTGTTGGCAGGCCATACCCACCTGAGGCCCTCGAATGGTAAAAAAACATTGTTTAAGGCCTCAAAATGGCCCCAAAAGTTTAGGACCCAAACATTTGTAGATAAAATAACTACTAAGATGGAGAACCATGTTGAGTTAGTGGAAGAAGTGGGTGGACACCAATGTCCACCTAGATCACATGATTTGTTCTAGAAACATAGTGATCTAGAAGTTCATATTCTCCTTGATCTTAATGGCTATATTGATTTGTGACTTAACAACTGATTGGTCCATGATCTTTATTTAAAGAGCATGGAGGGTCATTTGATGATGATTTGTTGTGAGAAACTCTCTTGTAAAATATTATTCTTTTGCATTAATATATTTCCTCAAGTGGCCATGTTGGTTAAGGCCATGGACTGCTTCCCTCTTCAAGGGTTTTAACCACACAAAAACATCAATGTATTGATCTTTGATCTGGTTGTATGAGTAGTTATTGAAGGTATTCATCCTATTTGTGAATACCCTATTTTGTGGAACATCATGTCAAGGTAAAATCCATTATATAGATCACATTAAGTATCCTCTTCAATATTCACACTAGCTCATAAACTTATACAATTTTCCATGTTTAAGTATGAGAGGATCATTATTAACCCCTATTAGGTGTGTCAGTACCCAGGAAAAGGTGTATTTCCCAAGAAACCCATCAAGGAATATGTGTAATATGGTTTTTGGTTTACTTCATTATGGTGGCATAGTCATGAAAGGCTATGTATGATATTCATCCTTATGAGCTCCTTCGTATGAGGGATTTCTTAGGAAATGGGTTGCCCTTTCCTTGAAACAGTTTCTTTCCAAGCCCTTATTTTCCTTTTTATTTATTCATTCAACCTTTTTTGGATTTTGATTTCAATTTGCTAGGTCCTTTTTATTGGGTATGCATTTATTTCATAGGACTTAGGGGGATGGCCTCTTAGTGAGGGGGAAGATATCATTCTTATTTATTCATTCCTAGCTCTTTACTTTACTCTTCTTTCTTCTTTTTTTTTCTTTGCATTTTGAGTTTAACATTTTCGCTTTCTATATTATTTTTTATATGAAGTTGTATCAACCTCGAGAATTCTAGTTCCTTCTTCTCATGGGATTATGAGGCATGAACCTTTATGGGTGAAATATAAAATCCAGCCCAAAATAAGGAATAATGAAGATGGGGAGGATGGAGCATGTTACATATGGATTTGGATATGGACATGTTACCCCTATCAAGGATCCCAATAGTAAAATGCTTCCCAATAATGATAACAATTGACTAAGAGGTGATGATTACCACCAAGGTGAAACAAGGAAGAGGGTATAAATTCAAAGCATCATGATCCATCATCTAATTCAACCCATAATCATTATTTCCATGTCAAAAAGATCGATCATTAACAATTAATATGAAGTATAAAAACAAGGTACCTCATGTATGTCATGCACCATATGATTTGATGTGAGTGAGATGAGCATAAAGTAGAAGGAATATGTGGGAAATTATCTATGGATAATCCTAAACATCATCATCAGAACTATTTTTTGTGATGTTGATCATGGGAGAAAAACTATCCTCTAGTTACCTTGCAATACAAATTCAATCCTCACTATCTATGCAATAATAATCTCTTCAATACAATAATAATATTTGCAAATAATGTAATGGGAAACAATATGGAGGACGATAGTTCTAGAATGATATCTCCGAGATGATAGCTCTAGAATGATATCTCCGAGATGATATCTATAGAAATGGTATCTTTGGAATGATAGCTCTGAAATGATAGCTTTGGAAATGGTAGCTCTAGAAATGATATCTCTAAATGATAACACTAGAAATTATATCTCATAGAGATAGAACATATATGTGCATTGGTTCATCTCCCACATAGATAGCATGTAGAGATACATTGGTTCATCTCACACACAGATGGAATACAAATAACACTCAGAGATACGTTGGTTCATCTCCCACACAAATAACATGCAAATAGAAAGCATATATAGCACTAACAGTTCATGTGCATTCCTCCAACAACTATAACATTTGTTCTTGATCAACATGTAGTTATGAGTATCTCACAGGGTTCATTACACAAGAAATGCGAAACTACAAGGAAGAAGAAGACATGGAGAAAGAAGAAAAAATATGGGTTGGGAAGACATTCTTCAATGAAAAAAGTGTTGAGTAACAAGATAGTGAGAAGGGTGCATGTGAGAGGATGTAACGTAGATTGAAGGGCCTTGAGTCTCAATACTAGTAACTATTCTTGGAGTTTTGAGGTTGTGAATCATAAGACTCGTTTATTAGGTGTGGTTTACAATGCATCTAATAATGAGCTCGTGAAAACCTGGACTTTCGTGAAGAGTGTTATTATTTAGGTTGATGTTTCTCCTTTATCTCAATGGAATGAACAACACTATAATGAAGACATTGACAAGAAGAAGAAAGTCAATTTTTCCACCAAGAAAGAGACTATCGAGGAGAGAGAATCCACGTCCAAGGAGGAGAAGAAAACATGTTTTGAGGAAGATTGAGAAGCGAGAAGATCATGGAGTTATCTAAAAAACACCAAGGATTGTATACCATTGACAAGCCTCGAATACTCTACATAGGAATACATTTTATTAATGTGAGCAACATATAAATACATTGAGATATGACCTTCGGTTTCATATTCCAAGAGGTCTGATGACTATTTATATTCATATATGACTCTTTATACTTATCCTAAATGAATAATAATAATATTTACAATATACCATAATCCATAGGATTAGGTACCTATCATTCCTTGCATGTTAGTCTGTCAATGATACCTTATGAATTAGTGTGCCATGGAATATTGATCATTCCTTACCTACTTTTCAATGATAGGATAGTAACTCAAGTCTGCTTGGTTGGCTTGTCAATAAAGCCCCATCCATAAGAGAGGAGGAAGCAAGGGATAATTGTTGGTTTATGTCCTTGATAAGAGGGATTATGAATTGTATGTTTCTCATTTGCTGACCTAGATTTAAATTCACCTATCATCTTTGCTTCATTACATAATGCTCCTTACCTCCCTCTCTCATAAATGCTAAGGGGCATGGGAGTGAACTCTTAATATTTTGATCAATGAATGTTGGCATAGGGTACTCCCCTGACTGTGTGAAGCTATCCATTGGTTAGTGAATGAAGGACTCCTTCTCCAAGATTTGGAATTTTGTCCTTGACTTCCTAGATATACTCGTTTCGTCCAATGGATCATTTTACTTATAGATAGTTAGTTTTCGTTTGGGTATAATAATTTGGTTTCATTGTTGTTGGCCGTATTTAAGCATGTTGTTGATTCCTTAATGTTATCTTGATATACATAATCTATAACTGAATAAATATATGGCGTTGTGGAGGTAATTGTTTTGCTTTTGCATTTCACGGATTTGTAAATGTTTTCTTGACTTTTCAAAATCAATGGAGGAATACCTGTGTTAGTTTGTAAAATTAATTGTTTCTTTGTTGGGTTTGTTTTGGTTTAGGATTGTTCAAACATTTTGGAGGAGCACAGTGAAGTTAGTTTTCCTCCATAATTTTCAAACCATCCTATTTGTTTGTAATTGAATGGTAAATTTTGTTGTATCTTCAAATGTTAGTAACATTGTGCATTATGTACTAAGTTTCATATTATGTTTAGAGTTAATGGCTGATCAAAATAATAATTTTATAAAAGTAGGTGTTCTTATGTTGGGTTTGTTCTAGCTTGGAAGTTTTGGCAAGTTTCATAAGAGCGAATGTATGTGATTTTGATGTAGGTTTTACAAGATGGATTTAGTTGAATTCATAAATCAATATCTCTAATTATTTTTCCCAACTCTATTAATTTATCGCATGGCGATAATGGATGTTATGGAGGATTGAGTCGATGACAATGTGGACATTGAGGATTGGATTTCATAAGAACTATGATGTCATTTAATGATGTTAACAATCTTAAATCTCTTTATATTTTGTCTTCCATTTAAACTCGTAATACTTATATATACTATGTTAGTGGATACTTTCCTTTAGCTTCCTAGTTTTCAAGTGTTACAGTGTTTTTGTTGCAATATTCTCTTTACACAATGTCGTAAGAGCCTCAATTATTCATCCTCTTATAATTTTGTCTATTAAGTATCATATAATGTACTTAGATACATTAACTTTATTGTTAACTATCCTCTTAAAAACAATCTTAAAAAGGAAGAAACTTGAAAAATGCAAAACTTTTAAGCACATATAACCTGTTAATGTAATTTAATTGTTTACATCTATTACAAATTCCCTACTTCCTTGATCAACCTATTAAATTTGAAAATGTAAGGTACTTCATCCAGCATTTAAATAAATTCATAATTATAAACACAACTCAAAATCCACCATGAGATAAATATATAAATCATGGATCCAAAAAGGTCACCTATAAAATTAGGCAGAATTCATTAGTCG
>SNQJ01S0037679.1:21956-38234 GCA_010110895.2 Picea sitchensis
TTTTTTCCTCTTTGACTAGTACCCCTACCCCTCCTTTTATAGGCTAGGAAGAGCTAGGGTTTTAGTCGAACTCTCGGCCATGCATGGCGGAGAGTTTCAGTTAACTGACAAAAAGCCCCGAGTCTCGGCGGAAACTTCCTGATTTTTTGCATTGTTAGGTACTCGCGGGCTGTTTTGGGCTAGCCCGCGGATACCCGCGTGCAGTAAGAAGACAACAAGCGGATGCCCGCGCCCAGTGAGAAGTTAGGGCGCGGGTTGTTTGTTTTTAAGTGGTTTTTGAGGAATTACTCAGCAAGGCTTTGGCTAGGAAGAGGCATGAGTTGGCCTGATGCCAGGTAAACCTGTATGGTGCATTTTAGGGTTATAACAGCATGTTTAGTATATTTTTAGTATTTTCCAAATTTATAAAATAATTTGAAAATAAAAAAAATTGAAAAATTGACACGCACTAACATGCGAACATGCAGGTTCTTGGCAGCACAACAATCAAGCAGTCACTGCACTAATCAATGTCGATGCGTGTCCTCACTGACCCGCCTTGAAAGCCAAAGAGTGTTCCATTTCTCTTCATCACTTTCCTACCGCTATGACCATCAAAGACGCCAAAGAAGGCATGTTTGGAATGACCAAGAACATTGAAAATGGCCTTGTGGGTATCCTCCATGAATTCTCGCCTACCCTTTTTGCACGAAGCTGCATAATGCAAACCCTCCACATTGACCTCCATCGGCTTATCCATGGCCACGCATGGTGCATTCAGGCCCGATGATTGGAGTGGAACATCCAGCCTCTGTGGTCGTTTCCTCTTGAACAGAGACGAAGGGAACTTTTCGGCAATAAAGGGGGACTACGAGAGTCAAATACCGAGGGAGAATTCCCTACTACAATGCAAGCCATGTTCAAAATATGTGGAGGATGCTACCACTATTTCCATTCAATAGTGTGTCTCACTCAGATCATGTTCAGACATTGTATATGCGGTATCCTTTGAGCATTTATATAGCCTTCTTTACTTCAACTCAAGTCAGATTTAGGAAAATTGCACTGTCAAACCCGTTGTACACTGATACATACATGCATTAATGTATGACCACTAATACATACATGTTATTAATGTATGTGAATGCCACTGAAGATAGCTTGAGTGTAGACAAAAGATATTTGTATGTGAATGCCACGAAAGACAACTTGAGTGTAGATAGAAGATATTTGGCTTCAATCAACCATTTGGTTTGGTCTGGATTTAACGTGATGCAGAGATGAGGCCTTGTTGATTGTTGGTCTAGATTTAACATGATGCAGATATGAGCCCTTGATGATTGTCACGAGTTATTGCAGCGAACTTCGACTATTGTTACAAAATTATTGTCGAAGATGAAAGGCTATAAGGAAAACTCTTTGAAATGGAACCAGACAGTCTATTTGCAAACTTGGGTTAGTGTAGCCCTCTGGTAAGTAAGTCGCTACAATATATCTGTCCATTTCATTGGAACTTTATTTTATTGCTTCATTATTTTCCTACCAAGAACAATAAGAACAATAAAGGTAAGACGTACCATGTTTCAAATCCTATTTTATTGTTGCAGCAATGCTATGGAATAGCCCACGAAACCATTCGTTATTGCAGTAGTTGAATATGTAGTTGCAATGGCATTGTCTCTTGAATAAATTAACTTATTGGTTGACATTGCATCATCTTCATGAAGCGGACCATAGAACCAATCATTGTTTTTGACATGCTTGTGGTTAAATATGATGTTTATTTTGTTGTTACATTGGCCCTGTCGCATAGCCCATGGAACCATTCGCTACTAATTCTATGCTTCCTACAACTTTTGTTATCGGATGCTTTACAAATGCGCATATTCAATGAAAGAAAATTTATATCTTGATCTTTCAAGTTTGTGCCCCAAAGCATACATTTTGTATACTTACTGTCGTCCAAAGTGGTTTTCAATTGTGGGGAAACCGACCCTGTTTTAGATAGGATACTATCCTCTCTATGAAATGAGATGATAATAATTGCGTATGTAATTTGTGAAGTATCCTATCCAGACCTAGATTTCCCAATAAATTGACAGACCAACGAATGCAATTTTTTATATAGCATTGCCATTCATTATTATTTGCAGTCATTCTCTATTTGCATTTCTACGAGGATTCTCGAGGATTCTCAAACATCCCAATTATGGTATACTTCTAGTACAATGGCAACTCGATTCCTGAGAGAATGCATGATGTGTGACACATAGAAACACATAGAAACCATGCTACTTCTCTCCTTTAACTATTCCATTCCCTATTATACCACCATTACAGTTACATTTCTAGAGAACATAAAAAACAAAAAAGATAATTACAATCACAATGGGTATGTGCTCGCTCATGAAAACATGATGGAGGTGGGGTTGGGATGTGGCGCTATAATTCCCCCCATTGCTCATGTTGTCTTCTGCAATCTTTTTCTCCAAACTCTTCCTAATGTCTTTCATCAGCCGCCCAATGCCCATTTGGGGAAAGGCAGTTCTCATCACAGGATCATCTTCGGGCATAGGCCAGGTGAAGTTTTGCAACCATGAGATGCATATAATATATGGGTGTAGGTCGGTTCAAAAGTATCTAGGTTTTTCTAAACGATCTCTATAATGAATTTTTTATAACTACATTGATCTTTGAAATGTTTTTTGGGAGAGTAACATTGATATATGAAAGTTTTTTTTGGAAGTGTAAATCCCATTAACCCTGGGCTCCACTCTCTCTTATTTCCTCAATAGTTGAGGTATCTTTGTATCTACATAATTAATTTTCTATATATAAGCAATATTTTTAATTTTTTTTTTTTTTAAATAAAATCTTTTTTTGGAATTTTTGATTTTTTGAGTTTTAATTTTTGATTGGCTAATGCATTGTGATAAGACATAATTTCCTATGGCATGTTTAATATATTTTTAGTATTTTTCAAATTTATAAAATAATTTGAAAATAAAAAAATTGAAAAATTGACACACACTGACATGCGAACATGCAAGTTCTTGGCAGCACAACAATCAAGCGATCACTGCACTAATCAATGTCGATGCATGTCCTCACCGACCCGCCTTGAAAGCCAAAGAGTGTGCCCTTTCTCTTCATCACTTTCCTACCGCTATGACCATCAAAGACGCCAAAGAAGGCATGTTTGGAATGACCAAGAACATTGACAATGGCCTTGTGGGTATCCTCCATGAATTCTCGTCTACCCTTTTTGCATGAAGTTGCATAATGAAAACCCTCCACATTGACCTCCATTGGTTGTTCCATGGCCACACACGGTGCATTTAGACCCGACGACTGGAGTGGAACATCCAACCTCTACGGTCGTTTCCTCTTGAACAAAGACGAAGGGAACTTGTCGGCAATAAAGGGGGACTACGGGAGTCAAATACCGAGAGAGAATTCCCTACTACAATGCAAGCCATGTTCACAATCTGCGGAGGATGCTACCACTATTTCCATTCAATAGTGTGTCTTGCTCAGAGCCTGTTCAGACATTGTATATGTGGTATCCTCTAAGCATTTATATAGCCTTCTTTACTTCAACTCAAGTCAGATTTAGGAAAATTGCACTGTCAAACCCATTGTACACCGATACATACATGCATTAATGTATGACCACTAATACATACATGTTATTAATGTATGTGAATGCCACTGAAGACAGCTTGAGTGTAGACAGAAGATCTTTGTATGTGAATTCCACAAAAGACAACTTGAGTGTAGACGAAAGATCTTTGGCTTCAATCAACTGTTTGGTTCGGTTTGGATTTAACGTGATGCAAAGATGAGGCCTTGATGATTGTTGGTCTAGATTTAACATGATGCAAATACGAGCCCTTGATGATTGTCACGAGTTATTGCAGAAAACTTCGACTCTTGTTACAAAATTATTGTCGAAGATGAAAGGCTATAAGAAAAAGTCTTTGAAATGGAACCAAACAGTCTATTTACAAACTTGGGTTAGTGTAGCCCTCTGGTAAGTAAGTCGCTACAATATCTCTGTCCATTTCAATGGAACTTTATTTTATTGCTTCATTGTTTTCCTACCAAGAACAATAAGAACAATAAAGGTAAGATGTACCAGGTTTGAAATCCTATTTTATTGTTGCAACGACGCTATGGAATAGCCCACGAAACCATTCATTATTGCAGTAGTTGAATATGTAGTTGCAATGACATTGTCTGTTGAATAAATTCACTTATTGGCTGACATTGCATGCATCTTCATGAAGCGAACCACAAAACCAATCATTGTTTCTGACATGCTTATGGTTAAATATGATGTTTATTTTGTTGTTTCATTGGCCCTGTCGCATAGCCCATGGAACCATTCGCTACTAATTCTATGCTTCCTACGACTTTTTTTATCAGATGCTTTACAAACGCGCATATTCAATGCAAGAAAATTTATATCTTGATCTTTCAAGTTTGTGCCCCAAAGCATAAATTTTGTATACTTACTGTCGTCCAAAGTGGTTTTCAATTGTGGGGAAACCGACCCTATTTTAGATAGGATACTATTCTCTCTATGAAATGAGATGATAATAATTGCGTATGTAATTTGTGAAGTATCCTATCCAGACCTAGATTGCCCAATAAATTGACATACCAACGAATGGAATTTTTATATAGCATTGTCATTCATTATTATTTGTAGTCATTCTCTATTTGCATTTCTACGAGGATTCTTGAGGATTCTCAAACATCCCAATTATGGTAGACTTCTAGTACAATGGAAACTCAATTCCTGATAGAATGCATGATGCGTGACACATAGAAACACATGGAAACCATGCTACTTCTCTCCTTTAACTATTCCATTCCCTATTATACCACCATTACAGTTACATTTCCAGAGAACATAAAAAACAAAATAGATAATTACAATCAAAATGGGTATGTGCTCGCTCATGAAAACATTATGGAGGTGGGGTTGGGATGTGGCGCTATCAGTCCCCCCATTGCTCATGCTGTCTTCTGCAATCTTTTTCTCCAAACTCTTCCTAATGTCTTTCATCAGCCGCCCAATGCCCATTTGGGGAAAGGCAGTTCTCATCATAGGAGCGTCTTCGGGCATAGGCTAGGTGAAGTTTTGCAACTGTGAGATGCATATAATATATGGGTGTAGGTCGGTTGAAAAGTATCTAGGTTTTTCTAAACGATCTCTAGAATGATTTTTTATAACTACATTGATCTTTGAAATGTTTTTTGGGAGAGTAACATTGATATATGAAATTTTTTTTTGGAAGTGTAAATCCCATTAACCCTGGGCTCCACTCTCTCTTATTTCCTCAATAGTTGAGGTGATCTTCGTATCTACATAATTAATTTTTAAATAAATAACTCATGACTCATGCCATTATCCCAACATTACCAACTTTTTGTCATTATACCAACTCTTTTCATAGATATGTGAAATGTATGGAAATAAATTAAATCAGACTGGTTGTCAAAAACATTATATAGCACTCTTCAAAATCCTTCTCTGTCCCGTTACTTTGAATAACATTATCCATTTCTTTTAATTTGTTGATGCAAAAAGCATGGACTATGCTGGCAACTCTTAGATTTTTTTCTCACAATTTAACTTAATTTTGCATAAAATATGCGACGTTCATAAATTTTAGTTTGCATAAAATGTCTAACCTTGAGAACAGAGATCTTACGATGACCAACTCAATATTGAAATTTTACGATGGTTGACTCAACACCGGAATTTCCTTGAAAAACATATGGAATAGATATAAATGAGCAACTCTTAGCATCACACTACATTATAACTTCGCTAAATTATCATTGATATCAAAATTCAACGACTAGATTGTTGTAGGATTTTGGAATCGCCGCCAGCCATTCGTAAAGCTTCATGTACGTCTAGGTAGAAGTACGTCTTAGTTTCTCAAAAGCTTCATGTAAAACAATTTCCAAATGGGTATTGGGTGCCACTTTTTCTCATAAACCAAATATTATTGAAGGATGTAGAAGTCAATGTCTATCAACTATCTTAGAATGAAATTTTAAATGAAAATATCCATATTATATGTCTCTTTAATCTCTTTGCAGATGAGTAACTTTAAAACAAAGAAATAATTCGTAGAAATTGCAAAATGACCTTTCCATTTCCTTGGGAAATCAAAGCCAAGGAAATGTTTCCATGAGGAAAGCCTTGAACTCATGAATTGATTATACATAGTTGATTTCCATCAATCCAACTCTTGATAACTTGGGTTGTGAATAGATTTGTGAGAATGGTAGCAAGCTCACTGGCAAGAGATATTCGACACCTGGGTGTTAATTGAATTGAATTATCCAGTCATATTATTGTCCTATCAATATTCCTGTCAGTGTAACATTAGAACTTCAACTTGACCGATGCTCATCCATCGGAAATTTCGATCATACATATACATGTTGTTCAAATGTTATAATTTTTTTATTTTTTAGTTGAAATTTTACTATTTAAAATAACATTTTTAAATAACAATGTCCAATTAAACATTAAAAGTTTAAAAATTATAAAATAATTAAAATTAAACATTCTAACGTTGGATGAGCACTGCAACCTTACTATTGAAGGCAGGGACTAGCTGCTTTACAACTATTTCCCTTGTTTTATTTAAATAGCAAAGTATCCAAAATATCTATTCAAAATAAAGTGCATAAAGTATTTAATCCACTTCCATGTTTTTCTTTCATTTATAAAACTCATAATCTCCCTTTCTCATTTATGTCAAATCTCCCTATGAGGTAGTTTTAATCTGTCTTCATATTTTTTAATTATTCATAAAATTTATTAGTTTTTTAGTTAGTTTAAATCTCTCTAAATCAATATTTTTTTTATGTGAAGGATTTGTTTTATAATAATTTATAAAATTAGAAAAGTTAATAAGTAACTAAATTTAATTTTTTTCCAATTAAAATTATTTTTCAAATTTGATAGGAATTTTGCTAAAAGTTATAATTCCATTTGATTGATGGAAACTTTTGTTGATGATTGTAGCAATGTGAGACATTCTCGAGCTTACAAACCTATGAGATGTGGATCATTGCAGCTATGTCAGTCTTTCTCTCAGCTTACAAACCTGAGAGAAATCCCCTAAGAAGGGTACATGGTTCATGCCTGAGACAGAGCTAGGAACGTAAAGATAACCTCCTCCATTCAGAGAGTTGAGAAGAACTCCAGATGATTATCCAGTGGGAAAGGTGATCTATTGAGTTAGACATGTTTGTGGTTGAGCACAAGGTGAACGTGTGAAATCCCGAAGTGTTGGGTGCATCGTCATGTGAACAGAAATGAGGATGATGTATTAGCCTCCTCTGAGAAGCAGAGGTTACGAGAAGACTCCAGATGATTCTCCTGTGTGAGGCAGTGGGAAAGAAGATTTGTAGAGTGGGCGTTCCTGTGGATGAGCGCAGGTGAATGTGTGAAGATCTGGTTCTTCTGTGTAATGTAGTGAACCTGAGATATGACGTCCCTATGGATGTGCCCCTAGTGGATGATCACTAGTGGGTGTATCAGATCCTTTGCTATATATTGTTCAAGAGTCAGACCTTCTTGTAACCCTAATTGTTATATAAAGGGTACAGGTTGGCCCTACCTTAATGTGATTAATAATCAATGTAAAAGATAATTAATCTGGATAATACTAATACTAATAATTATTATATTGTGACTTAGAGAGGTCAGCCCTATTGATCCAATAGACACTTTAGTTGATAGGACAAGTCTAATATAAGTAAAGGAAAATTCCCCATTGTGGAATCATATCCTTCATGTGAGTTTAGAAATTCCAGTAAGTACACTTCTTTGGGAAAATGTGTACACCTCTCTTGGGCGCTATAATTTTAGGGTTTGAAGCACCCTCTTGTGTGCTAGGTCTTTCTTGGCGGTGAAGGTATTTCTCTTGAAGAATATAGCAAAGGATTTGGCTGGGTTTTCTTCCCTTGTTGAGAAGGGTTTCCCAGGATACTTCTTGTGTTCTTGTGCATGGTGTTTATTCTTGTGATCTTG
Organism: Picea sitchensis; assembly: GCA_010110895.2. Taxonomy (NCBI): domain Eukaryota; kingdom Viridiplantae; phylum Streptophyta; class Pinopsida; order Pinales; family Pinaceae; genus Picea; species Picea sitchensis. The sequence continues at coordinate 30,004 of SNQJ01S0037679.1, forward strand.
GTTGCTGCAACATTATTGTCTATGGTTAAGTTAAATACTAAAATGGAATGAACTTCATGCTTAACCAAGCTTATTGAAAAATCAACAACTTTGATTGTAAAACTTTACCTTTGGAGATTTCATCCCATTTTAAAAGGATCTTAGATCATCTCAATTTCAAGAAAATGAGTGAGTCATGGAAAAAATTAATTGACGAGAAACAATGGAGTCATAAGAAAGATTAAGTTTCTTCACTTATTAACTCACTCAAGAAAATGAGTGAGGCATGGAAAAACTGATTTGAGTGAAAATAATGGACTCATAAGAGAGAATGGACTCATAAGAAAGATTAAGTTTGTCCACTTATTAACTCACTCCTCAATAAAAATCATAAGCGTCCCTTTCTCGTTATTTTAAACCTCTCATGTCCTTCTTACATGAAGGGATTGATTTCCTATCATTGAATGCTCAACCACCCATTTACAAAATTTATGTATGGATTTTTAGAATTATCTTCAATAAAATACTATAAACATACCCCTCTGTTGATATTTACTTAGACATTATTTGATCAACTTTTACATATCAATCATAAAGCCACACTAGGGTATTTATCCATACTTATGGCATGCATAACTCATTAATTTTTAATTTACTTCATGGTGTCAATGGAAATCAATTATGGTGATAATGTTTAAAGTGTATTGTATAATATAGTGCTTACAACTTGAACTTAGATACTCCTTCACTTATTAACTCACTCCTCAAGAAAATGAGTGAGTCATGGAAAAACTGATTTGAGTGAAAATAATGGACTCATAAGAGAGAATGGACTCATAAGAAAGATTAAGTTTGTCCACTTATTAACTCACTCCTCAATAAAACTCATAAGTGTCCCTTTCTCATTATTTTAAACCTCTCATGTCCTTCTTACATGAAGGGCTTGATTTCCTATCATTGAATTCTCAACCACCCATTTACAAAATTTATGTATGGATTTTTAGAATTATCTTCAATAAAATACTATAAACATACCCCTCTGTTGATATTTACTTAGACATTATTTGATCAACTTTTATATATCAATCATAAAGCCACACTAGGGTATTTATCCATACTTATGGCATGCATAACTCATTAATTTTTAATTTACTTCATGGTGTCAATGGAAATCAATTATGGTGATAATGTTTAAAGTGTATTGTATAATATAGTGCTTACAACTTGAACTTAGATACTCCTACCCTACTCAACCCCTTGCACATTCTACTATTTTTATTGGAATATGTGTTGATTAATTGGGTTATTGTCATTGAAGTCAACCCTAGAAGAAAGCCAAGAGCTTAATTTCGATAGTACAAAGGTTTGGGTAATGGACCCAAGTTTGTTTGATTGATAATGGTATGAGTTTTTATATATTTCCGGTAAAATTATTCTAGATGGATAATACATGTCATGTCATTTCCAAGTTGGTATGTGTGAACGCCACATAACTCCTCACGGTTAGAGAGTTGTACATGAAGCTGGAGAATCCTCATGAGTCATCTTATAGAAGCCCCAAAAGGTCAAAGTAGTAAAAAGTGGTTGGTAAAAGAAGAAATTATTTTAAATAATAAAGTAAAAAAAAAAAAAAAAAAAAAAAAAAAAAAAAAAAAAAAAAAAATCATTTAAATAATAAAGTTAATGGATATATTACTAATTATGAAAAGTGGTTAAGTTAAATGGACAAGTGGTTATGCCGGGTTAAGCCTAAAAATAAGGGAAAGTGGGTTATGATGGTTAGAAGGCAACCCCTTGAGGAAGCTACATAAAAGTATAAATAAGAGGCAAGAGTCTCTCATCCAAATCACCTACTGAATATCATTGGATATCTATTTTGTGAAAGATTATATGGACATGTATTATTGATAGAGAAAAAGCGTGGGCGTAAAAAGTGAGACAAACAAACGCGACAAAAAAGTGTGGCAGAAAAAGTTTGGCAGGAAAAGTGCAGCAGTAAAATCGTGGTAGGAAAAGTGCTGTAGAAAAATCACGGAAGAAAAAATGCAACATGAAAAGTGTTGTAGAAAAATCGCAACAGCAACATGGTTGGGGTCCTTTTATGAGAGATATGGTACATCTTGTTTGAGGTTGAGGTACATAAGGTACATGGTTGGGACAAGTAGTTGATGAGCTGGCACATACATGAGGTGCATGTTGATGCATGGTACATGCGTTGGTTCGTGTTATCGTACAGTGCTCTTGGTGCATGTTGGATTGGTGTTGTGCTGTTATAGGTTACCGTATAGGTTGACAAAGTGGGATAAGTTGACAATGGAAATGGATTGATTCAATGACATGGATATGTTATCTACATTTGCATTTATATTTGCATGGGTTGGACGAGGCAAGGCTATGTGGTTGTATCCACCTTCCGTTGTAGATGGAGAATCATAGCTGCCTCCTCCTGGTTGTATCCAGAGAATTGGGGAGCTGGAGCTTCACTCACAAGCCAGCATGAGAAACTAGGGGCTGAGCCTCCTCCAGCCAGTTGGAAAACAAAGGTTGGTGCTTCCAATGAATGTAACCTTAAATACATATAAGAAAAATCATTTTGTGGTTTTCTCTCTCCCACTTTGGGTTTACACATAAAACAATGGGTGTAGGTGTGTGTGTGTATGTGTATGATTTCTCATTTGTTCATTGTTTATTTACTCAAACTATTGGATGATAATGATAAAATGATATAAAACTTGCATATTGTAGTTAAAAAAAAAGATTGAATTGCTCTATTATTGATTCACCCCCCTCTTATTATAAGCATAAGTTCAACAATTTTTATCATAGTGGGTTCCTTCAAAAATCAGCTTAACCATTGAAAGGTAGATCATGGAGAGAAACAACATGTATAAAAGAATACCACAATTTTATGGAAAAAGTATGCATTTTGGAGAATCGTAAGAATGAAAACATATATCCATGCACATGGATTTGAAATTTCGACAATTGGTTGTAGATGGATACAAAGAACCAACAGCCCTATTGACAAAACGAGAGTAATAAAACTTGGGAAAATAATTCCAAAGCCACAAAATGCACTTCCTCATCGGTCTTTGTGAATCCAATACACCAAAGTTATACATTGAAACTGCTAGCGATATTTTGGGACAAGCTTCAAAATATTTATGAAGGAGATCCAAAAGTCAAACAACAAAGCTTTAAACTTACTGTGAGGCTTTGAACAATTAAAGATGAAGGAAGACGAGAATATTGCAACTTACTTCTTACGAGTCGATGAAACATTAAATGCAATCATAGGATTGGGAGGAGAAATTAAAGAATCTTTAATTGTTCAAAAGGTACTAAGATCTCTTCCTATGAGATTTGATCCTAAGATGTCAACACTAGAAGAAAGAGCAGATCTAGACTCAATAAGCATGGACGAACTGCATGGAATCTTCACAGCATATGAAATGAGAACTAAACAGAAAAATCCAGATATAAAAGAAGAAACTTTCAAAGCATCCAAAAGGTCAAAGCAAAAGGGAAAGCAAAAGGAAAAATAACATAGAAGCAACAGTGACATCTTGGAAGATGATGAAGAAATGCCCAATTTGCCAAAAGATTGAACAAAGGAACCAACATCAGATATAAAGGTAAGTCTCCATTGATTTGTTTTAATTGTGATGGTATTGGTAATTTTGTTAACAAATGTCCTCATAAGAAAAATAAGATGAATGATGAAGATTACTCAAATAGAAAACAAACATATAAAGGCAAAAGAACCACAAAGAAAGCTTTCAAGAAAATATTATGCACCAAAGAATACATCTCCTCATCAGATGAAGATGAAGTTAGTGATAGTGATACATAAAGAGTTATATTCATGGTAGTAGAAGAATATGATAAAGAAGACACCGGAGAAGAATATGAAGAGGCAGAAGTTGACTACCGAGGATAATTGTTGTGTGCCATAGAAGTTATAAGAAGAGAAAAGAAGAAAAACAAGAAGCTACAAGTAGAACTAGATAAGAAAAAAAACACTTAGGAACTAGAACAAATGATCAAAAATTTGAAGGTTCAAATAGAAGAAGATAAAAGAATTGAAGAAGTACTCAAAGAACAACTAGAAGAAAGAGACAAGATCATTGGAAATTTGGAAGCAGAGATTGTCACATTAAGAAAGGATATTCAAGAGAAAAATATGCAGAACAACTCAAAAGTTTTGGATAACATTATTAGCAGTCAAAAGCCACATCATGACAAGTCTGGACTTGGATACAATCAAACAGAAAAGGGATCAAGCTCCAAAACAACAAAACAATAAACATATCCAAAAATCTATGCAGAAACAATCAAAGGGGATATGAAGACATACAAAGAATATTACAGGGACACTCCTCCACAAAAAAGATTCAGATTTCAAAATCAAAGACCGATAGATAGGCCTCAAGAAGAAGAAGGATTCAGAAGAACAACTCCTTTCATAAGATATTCAACTCCCAGGTATCAAACTGTCTTTTTTGGTTTATGTTATGCATGTAATAATTTTGGACATAAAACTATGAATTGCAGAGCTAATAGCAGGAACATAAACAACTTTGAAAGTCATACCCAAAAGGGTTATCTAAGAAGGCCCAATGAAACACAGAAAATAAGTTACAACAAGTTTGAATCATTGAGCACTGAAGTGGAATGCTATAAGTGTAACAAATTTGGACACTTGGCCAAAGATTGCAAAATGACAGTTCCTCCCAGAGAACCACAATAGAAAAACAACAGTCAAAGATAGGAACTTCAGAATAGAACATGGATAAGAAAGCAGAATCAGTATAGCAATGAAGAATGCACACTCACGCTAAGCAGAAGAAACGTGGTTGGTATGTTGACAATGGTTGTTAAAAACACATGACAGGTGATAAAGACAAGTTTCTTACATTAATAAAGGAAAGAGATGGACCAGTCTCCTTCGGAAATGATGATTCAGTTAAAATCATTGGAAAAGGCACAGCCATAATTGGAAAGAAGAATGCCAAGCAAGAAAATTATCTACTAGTAGAAGATATGAAACATAATATTCTAAGTGTGAGTCAAATGTGTAACCAAGGTCATAAAGTTACTTTCGATTCACAAAAGTGCGAGATAAGAAAAGAAGGTTCAGGAAAATTGATTGCAACAACTGCAAAAACTTCAAGCAACATATATGTATTAAGTGAAATTGGAAATGAAAAGTGTTGTCGAGGAAAGGAAGATGAAAGTTGGCTATGGCACAAAAGAATGTGTCACATACACTTTGATAACCTTGTCAAAGTCAAAAAAAAGGAAGCAGTTGGAGAAATGCCCCAAATTACGAAACCGACCAACATTTTATAAAAGCATTGTCAACAAGGAAAGCAAACAAAGACCAGGTTTAAATCAAAGAAATATTCAATGACAAGACTACTAGAAATTGTGCATATTGATCTAGTTCGACCAACTACAACAAAGGGTTTAAAATGTGAGAAATATTTTATCTTATTAGTTGATGATTAAAAAAGAATGGATGTAGTTTTCTTTCTCAGGAATAAGTTAGAAGCTTTTGAAAACTTCAAGGTCTACAAGGAAATGGTTGAAAATGAAATGGATTCAAAAATCAAATGTTTGAGGTCTGATAATGGAGGAGATTTCACTTCAGAGGAATTTATGGACTACTGCAACATGCATGGAATAAAAAGACAATTCTTTGTTGTTAGGACACCTCAACATAATGGAGTTGTTGAAAGAAAGAACAGGACAATAGAAAAAATGGCTCAAACAATGTTAATGGATTCCAAATCGACAAATATATTTTGGACACATGAAATGCATACAATGGTTCACATTCAAAACAGAGTAATGATTAGAAACAACACTGACAAAACTCTCTACGATCTATGGAAAGGAAGACCAGCAAATGTGAAGCACTTCAGAGTATTTGGAAGCAAATGCTACATCAAAAGAGAAGATGGCAGAATGGGAAAGTTTGACTCTCGTGTGGACAAATGAGTACTTGTTGGTTACTCAAGTACAAGGAAAGAATACAAGTGTTACAATCTGAGGTTGAACAAAGTAGTGGAAAACATCAATGTAACAATTGATGAAATAGGTGGACGAGAATTAAAGGAAGAAGAAAATGCATCAATGGAATAGCTTTATGAAGAAGAAGTAGAAGATGAAGAAGAAGTCAAAGGGGGAGATGAAGAGGATCAGATAGAACTAGAAGAGAAATTTCAGCAAGAGCCTCCAAGGACACCTAGCAAACTAGCACAAAAGAATCATCCTTCAGATCAGATTATAAAAAACAAATATGTAGGAGTTGAGACTAGAAGAAGAATTCGTTCGTCAGAACAAACACATCGAACACTCTCATCTATGATTGAACCAAACAATTTTGAAGAGGCCGGCAAGGATGAATTTTGGAATAAGGCCATGGATGAAGAATGACACTTGGGAATTGGTTCCAAGACCAAAGAATAAGAATGTGATTGGCACAAAGTGGGTATTCAAAAATAAATTGAAAGAATATGGAAAGGTTACAAGGAACAAAGCTAGATTGGTATGTAAAGGATACACACAGGTTGAAGGAATCGACTTTGAAGAGACATTTTCCCCAGTTGCCAGAATGGAAGCAATCCAATTGATTTTAACTTATGCTTTCTCCAAGAATATTAAATTATATTAGATGGATGTAAAATCAACTTTTCTGAATGGAGAACTTGAAGAAGAAGTCTACATTGAACAACCAGAAGGATTTCAGTTGTCAGAGAACACAAATTATGTGTGTAAATTGAAGAGGACCTCATATGGTCTAAAACAGGCTCCTAGAGCATGGTACTATAGACTGGATAAATATCTACAACAGGTGGGGTTCAGAAAAGGAAGTGCAGACAACAACCTCTACATCAAGGTAACTCAAGACAATATTTTATTAATTGAATTTTATGTTGATGATATTATTTTTGGAAGCAATGATGACAGGTTAAGACAAAAATTTGAAAAGGATATGTAGAATGAATTTGAAATGTCATCACTTGGAGAACTATCCTTATTTTTGGGTCTTCATATACATCAAAGAAACCAAGGAATTTTTATTTCTCAAACTAAGTATATCAGAGAAATGCTAAAGAGGGTTGGAATGGAAGATTGCAAACTAGTTACCACTCCTATGAAAATTAGTTGCAACTTGAGCAAAGATGATGATTCAAAGTCTACAAACCAAAGGAAATACAGGTCAATGATTGACATCTTACTATATGCAACAACATCCAGACCAGATGTAATGTAGGCAATTGGACAATTGGCATGATTTCAAGCAGCACCAAAGGAAACACATGTCGTAGCAGTGAATAGGATTTTTCAGATATATCAAAGGAGCAAAAGATTTTGGATTATGGTATCCAAAAGGAAATGATCTATCACTTATTTCCTACATAGATGCATATTGGGAAGGTTGCATTGATGACTGACAAAGCACCAATGGAGCAACGTTCTACTTGGGTGAGTGTTTAATATCATGGCTAAGCAAGAAACAATCATCAGTATCCTTATCTATAGCCGAGGCAGAGTATATTGCAGCAACAACATGTTGTACATAGGTTCTATGGATGAAACAAACTCTGACAGATATAGAGGTTGAGTATGATGAACCCATTCCAATATATTGTGATAATACAAGCGCCATCAATATCTCAAAGAACCCGGTGATGCACTCCAAGATGAAGCATATTCTAATCAAGTATCACTTTCTATGGGAATAGGTTGTAGAGAAGAACATCAAAGTTGAATATGTAGGCACAAAAGAACAAGTGGAAGACATCTTTACAAAACCGCTTCCACGGGAAGCCTTTGAGTATCTTCGCCAGAGACTTGAAGTAATTTCTACTCCAAAATGAATGATTTTGAATGTTTATCTTATACGTCTTATATTTACACGAGGAAGCACCATAAAGAGGACAATTTCGGTCAGGAGATCAGTTTCAGGAAGAGTTCAGTCAGGGGGGGTATCCCTAAGGAAAGTTCAGTTAGGGGGAGCAACCCCGNCTTTACAAAACCGCTTCCACGGGAAGCCTTTGAGTATCTTCGCCAGAGACTTGAAGTAATTTCTACTCCAAAATGAATGATTTTGAATGTTTATCTTATACGTCTTATATTTACACGAGGAAGCACCATAAAGAGGACAATTTAGGTTAGGAGACCAGTTTCAGGAAGAGTTCAGTCAGGGGGAGTATCCCTAAGGAAAGTTCAGTTAGGGGGAG
>SNQJ01S0037679.1:44110-71091 GCA_010110895.2 Picea sitchensis
TTCCACGTAAAACACTGGTGTACTGTGTATGTGTATGATTTCTCATTTGTTCATTGTTTATTTACTCTGCAACTATTGGATGATAATGCTACATTGATATAACACTTGCATTTTGTGGTTGAAAATGATTGAATTTCTCTATTGTTGATTCACCCCCCCCTCTCAGTAATCCAAAAATATGTAATAATATGGAGGCCATGACATCCTCTCTATCTATGACTAGCAACTCAAAATCCATCGCATTTGTCAAAGGACTAGGCCTTCTCCCCTAGTCCCTTGGTTTTGAGGTTGGTGGAGGAAAAATAACTCGATAAGAATAGATCTCCACCCCTCTTGGTGATTCCATCCCTTCTTACCAAAAACAACCTTCAAACCCCTAGATTTTATCATCTATAGTTTAGTGTTCATCTATGTCCAATATCAATGTTGTATGGAAAACCCTTTTTATCATATATGACACAATTATAGAACAAGTAAACATATTAGAGCACCAATACATACATACACACATACACACACACACACACACACACACACACACACACACACACATATATATATATAGAAATACTTAAAGTGAGAGGTATCCTCATCGCTATCATCGTCACGAACAAAATTACATAACATGGATCAAGGAAGTGGTAGTCTCCTTTCTATTGAATTTTTAATGTAAGCTCAAGCACATTTAGTTTATTTTCAATTTAGCATGAACTTGAACCATAAACAATGCAACAACACAAAATACAATAGTTGTAGTAAACCAAGATCACAAGAAGAATAACCATGCACAATACACAAGAAGTTATCCTGGGAAAACCCTTCTCAACCAAGGGAAAAACCCAACAACCCTTTACTATATTTCCAAGAGAAGACCTCCACACCACAAACACTAACACACACAAGAGGGTGCTCTANGTACCAAGGCAAGTGTTTCTCTTCCCTAGGCGCCTAAGGGGGAGAAAGTGCCGAATGTGGGTCCTAGTCATTTAATTTGTGAGATGCAAATTAAAAGGTGACTTTATGATTAAAGTGGGGGTGAGTGAAGAGACACCAAATCTTAGCCACCCATCTAATCTAAACCGAGCCATTAGATTAGAAAAACCCTCACCTTCCCTCATGAGGTCGACTTGGGCAAGAGGGTGCACCCATTCTTGGTAAGTTGAAGCATTCTTGTTGAGAGAACAAGAGGAGTTCAAGCATTCTTGTTGAGAGAACAAGAGAGAGCAAGAGAGAGGTCGAGCTGAAGAAAAGAGATAGCAGCTAAAATTTCTGGGAGTATTGGCATGCATTCCAAGGCTGCCGAATAGCATTTAGTGGCACAGAAATTGAGTCTTAGCATAGTTTTGGCACAAATTTCGAGACAGTCCGTACAACATTAATTGTTGAGACAACTGTACAGTTGTACGGATTCCTGGTTCAGAAATCAAGGAGCAAAGCTACAGGAATGTCCAGATAAGTTTGTGTAAATATCTGAAGATGAATATGTTGTAAAGAATTTCTTAGAAGCTCATAAATAATACAAAGCCCTCTCTCAGTGGTTTTCCCCTTGTGGGTTTTTCCAGGGTCGAAGTTAGACCGAATATATTTGTGTCTATATTTTATGAGTTTTGCATATTGCTGATATTTTATTTCTACGTTGAAAACGATGTTCAGAATCTTCATGTTTCAGTTCTGAAATTTATTTTCTGTTAAGTTTTTTTTTATATGCTGAAACACAGTGCTGAGTCATATGCTGAAACACCGCTGTGAGTATATGCTGAAACACAGTGCTGAGTCATATGCTGAAACACCGCTATGCTGAAACACAATGTTGTAGCAGATGCTGAAACACAGTGATGTAGCAGATGCTGAAACACAGTGTTGTAGCAGATGCTGAAACACAGTGCTGTAGCAGATGTTGAAACACAGTGCTGTAGCAGATGCTGAAACACAGTGCTGTAACAGATGCTGAAACATAGTGCTGAGTCATATGCTGAAACACCGCTGTGAGTATATGCTAAAACACAGGGCTGTAACATATGCTGAAATAGTGTTGAAACTGAGTTTGGCATTTAAATTTGACTAAAAAATCAGCGAGACTGAAACTGGGTTGGGATTTTGAAAAAATTAACATTATGGACAGTCATTTTTCAGTTCGAAAAATGGTCCAGGATGAGCAGTTCCTTTCCAGTTCAAAAAGTGGTTTAATATTTCTGACGGACAAGAATTTTCCAGTTCGGAAAATGGTCTAGATCGAACGATCATTTTCATAATGAAAATGGTTCGATGGATTGTTGATGTACCATAGAAAGTGATTCCCCTTGTGGCTAGTGTGGGGGAATGGTCTAGGACAGTCTCTCTTCTTGACGACCACTCTCAGTAGTGGTCAAGAAGACTGGTTCGCCTCACTAGACAATCATTCTTTCGAAGCTCATAGTTGTGAGCAGTTTCGAAGAATGGTCTATTTTGGAGGTTGGTGTAGGACAATCATTCCCTTAGGAAATGGTCTGAACAGTGATTCCCTGGGGTAGATTCATTCTCTCCAGGTTTCACTTTTTTTAGTGCCGGAGGAATGGCCCAGATAGGTGAATGGTCAAGTTTCAGCAATTAGGGACATGCATTCCCTAGGGAAAACTAATTCTCTCTAGGTTTCACTTTGTTTAGTGTTGGAGGAATGGCCCAGATAGGTGAATGGTCCAGGCTCAAAAATAAGGATAGTTATTCTTCCTTTCTTGAGAATAATAGTCCAGATAGTTCATCATTAATGTTTCACTCTCTGAGGGAAGATGCTCTTCCAGATCTCACAGATGTGAGTGGAAGAATGACCTAGATGATTCAGTTTATATCATAACAATTTTTTATGTGTAGGTTGATATCATATGATATGATTGTTATGGAGACTGTATGTCTTTGGACAATAGATGTATACTGTTGTGGTGGATGTGTGCCACTGATTGTGACTATATGTCACTGATCAAGTATCTGTGTGCTACTTGGTGTGGTAGTGTACCACTCGATTGTAGTTGTGTACTACTATGGATAGACACATATGTGTTCTATTGAATGACATTGTTATGATTTCCTTGAAGACTATCAGTAGTGTTGGCAATGATTATCAGCTAGATGGATGATCAATGGACAAATATTTCCCAGACGAAAAATGATCCAGGAAATTTACTCTTCTAGGATATATGTCTGGATTAGAAGAATGGTTCTTGTGTCACTCTGTGGAGTGAGTGACTTATCCAACATCATGTTTGATTACTCAGATGGAGTATGGTTTCGAGAGATGATGCAGTTGATGACACTGATAGTGATGATGGTGCTCATGATATAATCATGAGATAATCTATACAACTATGTTGATGCTACCGGGTGAATGGTATGTTTGTGCTCAAGACCATTACCTTCAATACCTCCCTAACTAGGAGGGAGTGTTGATATTGTGGTATCTGTGGGAGGTATTTACCTCCACGTGTAAACTTGACGAGAATAGAATATTCTAGGAAGCAAGAAGAAACCATAATTAATTTGTTAATAACCCTAAAAGACAAGTTTGCTCAAGAGAATGACTTGTATAAGGTTATTGGCCTCCAAGAGAAGAAGTCGGCTAAAGGAAATGTTATATACTAAAGAATTAGTACCTAGAATGAGAATTCAGCCCAGGCAGTTTGCCAGAATTAGTATAAATATAGGAGGCCAGTCTTCATTCTGGCCAGTATTCTCAAAACTGTAGAAGCAACACTTGTGCACACTACAGTGGGCCAGTTTGGGCACAAGTTTGGAGGAGAGTTGTCGTTGTAGTTGCTGCAGCTAGCAGATTTCGGTTTTGGCTTGGACTCTCTCTTGGTTATGGTTTGGACTCTCTGATAAACTCTTGTTACTCTTTCTTGGTGCGTTATCCTTGGAGAAAGGTGTGCCACCTTTGTTTGGCTATCCAGTCTAGGGTTTTCTTCTGGAATGATTGTTTGTCAAGGTTAAGGTGCTCGGGGGTGGCTTCGTTCTATGGTTAAACGAGAACATTCATTATATTCTAACAATATCAACTCAGTCTAGAGGAGTACAACTCACCTATCACATAGGTGTTCTCACAGATCATCTCAACTCGGTCCAAAGGAGTACGATTTGGAGAATGTCTCATGAAGCTGTAATCATCAACACTCCCTCTCAGCTAGGGAGGAATTTAGGGAGGAATTCTCCGTCAGGCCAAGTATCTCATGGAAGTACTTGAACTTTGTCTTGGAAAGTGGTTTGGTGGAGACATATACAACTTGCTCATGTGTAGAAAGGTATTGCACATGTACTTATTTCCTCTGCACCATATCTCTGATGTAATGGTATTTGATCTCAATGTGTTTCGATTTATCATGAAACACAATATTCTCTGAGAGCATCACACAACTCTGGTTATCGTAGTGGATAATGGTGGAATCCATCTCATGTCCAAATAAGTATGCAAGGATCTTGCGAAGCCATACTGCTTCGCGGACTGCCACACATAATGCAATGTACTCTGATTTTGCGATACTCAAAGCCACATAATTTTGTTTCCTACTGCACCCGTAAACCATGGCAGATCCCAAAGTAAAACAACAACCTGAGGCGCTCTTTCCGTCCATTGCGCTCCCTTCCCAATCTGGATTGGCATATCCCTACAATATCATGTCTACACTGGAGCCATATCTCAACCCATAACCAATTGTGCCTTGTAAATATCTCGACACATGTTTCGCTGCTATCGAGTGTGTCTGTCTTGATTGACTCATAAATTGACTGAGTACACTCACTGCATAGCATATATTAGGTCTGGTGTTAACCATATACATTAATGATCCAATCAGTTGTCTGTAAATATGTGGATCAATCTCGCCTGAATAGAAAGAACTCTCGCTTAGTTTCTTCAGATTCATCACCATTGGTGTAGCCATGGGCTTATTTTCTATCATCCTAAATTTGTTCAATATATCCATTGTGTATTTTCCCTGACTCGGGAGAATCTCATCAGTTCTCTGCTACACTTCTAGTCCCAAGAATTAGTGCATCATACTATTGATGATTGCATCTATGTGAGACATTCTCCAGCTTACAAACCTGTTAGATGTGGATCGTTGCAGCTATGTGAGACTTTCTCTAGCTTACAAACCTGAGAGAAAGCCCCTAAGAAGGGTATGTGGTTCCTATCTAAGATAGAGCTAGAATGTAAATATGACCTCCTCCATTCAGAGAGTTGAGAATAACTCCATATGATTATCCCGTGGGAAAGGCGATCTGTTGAGTTGGACGTTCCTGTGGCTGAGCACAAGGTGAATGTGTGAAATCCCAAAGTGTTGGGTGCATCGTCATGAGAATAGAAATGAAGATGACGTATTATCCTCCTCTGAGCAGCAGAGTTGATGAGAAACTCCAGATGACTCTCTTGTGTGATGCAGTGGGAAAGAAGATCTATTGAGTGGACATGCCTGTGGATGAGCACAAGTGAACGTGTGAAGAACTGGTTCTTCTTTGTAATGCAGTGAGCCATATATATGTACATCCCTATGGATGTGCCCCTAGTGGATGAGCACTAGTGGGTGTATCAAATCCCTTGCTATATTGTTCAATATTCAGACCTTCCTGTAACCCTAATTGTAATGTAAATGGTACAGGTCGTCCCCACCTTAATGTGACTAGTAATTAATGTAAAAGATAATTAATCTGGTTAATATTAATTATATTATAAGCTAGTGAGGTCATCCCTATTGTGCCAATAGACACTTATGTTGACAGTTTCAGTTTAGTATAAGTAAAGGTAGATTCCCCATTGTGGAATCATATCTTTCACATGAGTTTGGAAATTTCAGCAAGTATATCTCCTTGGGAAAAGTGTGCACCTCTCTTGGGCGCTAGTCTTCTAAGGTTTGAGTACCCTCTTGTGTGCTAGGTCTTATTGGTGGTAAAGGTATTTCTCTTGAAGAATATAACAAAGGATTTGGATGGGTTTTCTTCCCTTGTTGAAAAGGGTTTCCCATGATAATTCGTGTCTTCTTGTGCATGGTGTTTCTTCTTGTGATCTTGGTTGTTGCAACATTATTGTTTATGGTTAAGTGAAATACTAAAAATGGAATGAACTTCATGCTTAACCGAGCTTATTGAAAAATCAACATGGTATCAGAGCATAGGTCTTGAAGAACCCATTGCACAAAACTTCAAGGAAAACCGTCCTCTTTTTGCAGAACCGTACGACCCTCCTAGGGTTTCCAAAAATTATGTACGACCTTCCTTATTTCTCAGTTTTAGCCCTTAATACTTGGATGTTGGGTCTATTTTTGGCATAGGAGAGTATGAACTCCTCCAACGCACCTCCAGAGACTCTCATAATGAAATTTCAAGCATTTTCAATTTTTGACCCTAGGGTTTCTAGGGTTTCGCTAATTTTTGCAGAAACTTCAGTATTAGGGTTTATGCAACTCATTGAAGGAGATCTTCAACACACCAATGTTGTCTCATATTTGAAAGGATTATTTTTGGTAGTCATAAGTCCAACAAAACCTAAAAGTTCTAGCCTAGCCTAGCCGTTAGGTTTTCTAGCCCAGTTGACAAAGGGTTGTGAAGAATCTAAAATTATGATGAACAAAACTATGATGGAAGTTAAGCTTGATGAATCAATCAACTCCAAGTTTTTGGAAGAAAAGACTTCAAAGGAAGACTTATTGTGGGTAATACAAAAATGTGTCACTGTGACATACCTCATTCATGAAGATGTCAAGAGGACAAAGATCAACCAAGAGCCATTGGAGAAATCATATCAGCACCCTCATGTATGCACACACACACACACACACACACACACACACACACACACACACACACATATATATATATATTATTTGTATCATTGTCATGAGGGAAATTGCAGAAGGAAGGAACCTTTTGTTGAAGTCATGGATCCAAAGGGATATCAGTGCATTCAGAGGAAGAACACACTCAAGGTGAACACTCCAGGTTTGATTTTTATAATTTTCATTCCTCTAACCTGTATTTCTAAATTTTGCTACATTACAAGTAGGTGTTGTAGTTGTGACAACAATCCTTAAATTGTTTTAATTATAGAGATGCACTCATTATTCCCCTTTAGGAGATATTCTTGTTTTGATTCCTCTTGTTTTCTTGTTCCAGACATGTTAACTATAAAGGAATATGTTTATCCTTCAGAGGGAGCCACTTGACTTAGAGGGAGTCAAAACTAATTGATAAAGAGGAATAATAGAACCATCATTGGGGAAATCAATGCAATAATACATGATCAGAATTTTTCGATGATTCTATGGGGAGAAGCACGCATGAAACAATATATGTTCAGAACAAGAGTCTTCACCAGACTTTGAAAGACATAACTCCCGAAGAAGTCTTCATCGGAATGAAGCCTGGTATTGAACACTTCAGGTTATTTGGGTGCCCAGTGTATTTTCATGTACCCAAAGAGAAGAAGTCCAAGCTAGATCCTTTAGAAAGAAAGGATATAGTGAATCTTCAAAGACATCTCACATCCCAGATTGACATCCCTGGTTAGAGACAGATTGAGACAGGCAGAGATGTTGTCCTTGAAGAAGAGATAGTCTTTCAAAGATCCATAGAATCTCATATGGAGATTGACAGTAAGACAATACCTTCTCCCCCTTCAACAGTTCAGAGGGAGACATACATTATTCTAGTTTCTCTAGTTGATATGTTCAGAGATATTGCAGTAGGGCATAAAAGGCCTACCTAGACTCTCTATGCAAGAGGCAGATAAACATACAAGCCTCTCAAGGCACATCCTGAGAGAACAAAGAGATTTTTCGAGCTACTCTTCAGCCATGAGCCACATCATTGATTCTGAGCCTTCTTGTCATAGAGAAGCAACATGAGAAAAGGTATGGCAAGATGCCATAACAGAAGAATACCAATATATATTAAAAGAATGATGTATAAGATATTGTTCATATACCAAATGGAAAGTCTGTGATGACTTCCAAGTGGATCTATAAGATCAAGCATGCAGCTGATAGAAGTGTCGAGAAATACAAAGCGAGATCTATAGCGAGAGGTTTCTCACAAACAAAGGGAGTTTTCTATGATGAGACATTTGATCTAGTAAACCCGATACAATTTCATTCATATTACCATCCATAAGTTGGAAACTATATCATATGGATGGATTCTTGATGAGTTTGGGCTTTAGTAAGAGTGTTGTTGATCCAAACCTATATTATTACAGTGTTGGTGATGAGAGTTTGATTTTGATGACTTATTCAGAAAGCCTTGTTGTTAGATACAAGCAAAGCCTTGACTTATGATTTCAAGATGAAGGATATGAGTATGATGCACCACTTCTTGGGACAAGAAATATGAAAGAGGACCGATGATATTTTTCCTAAGTCAAGGAAAACATACAACAAGAATATTAAAAGAAGTTCAGTATGACAGAATGCAAAACCACCGTGATGGAATTGAAGAAAGTGATGATGATTCAGACGATATTGATCCACAACTAATTGGATCATTAATGTATCTGGCTAACACGAGACCTAATTCATGCCATACAGTGAATTTTCTTAGTCAATCCATGAGTCATCCGAGACAGACTCACTGGATAGCAGTAAAGCATGTATTGAGATATATATACTAGGCACAATTGAATATAGCCTTAGATATGCCTCTAGTGTGAACTTGAGTTTGTAGGATATGTCGATATAGATGAGCAGAGAGTATAGTGGACTGAAAGAGCACATCTAGTTGTTGTCTTACCATGAAGTTTGCCATGATTTCCTGATGTAGCAGGAAACAAAACTCTGTGGCCTTGAGTACCACATAAGAAGATTATATAGCATCGAGTGTGCGAAGCCATATGGATTCACAAGCTTCTGACAGATTTACTTGACCATGAGATGGATCCTAGGGTGACAACCAAGATCCGTTTGTAAATCTCCTTGAGAACCCAGTGTTTCTCGATGGATCGAAACATGATGAGATGAAATATCCTTATATCAGAGATATGATGCAAAATAAAATCATACACATGCAGTACCTTCCTACACATGAGTAGATTGCAGACATCTTCACCAAACTAACTTGGTGAAGAATGCCTCCCTAGTTGAGAGGGAGTGTTGATGACTACATCCAAGAAAAAATTCAAAGTACATCCGTGTGAGACTTGGAATGATGAAGAATGCCTCCCTAGCTGAGAGGGAGTGTTGATGATTACAGCTATGTGAGACATTTTGTAGCTTACAAACCTGTGAGATGTGGACCATTGTAGCTATGTGAAACTTTCTCCAGCTTACAAACCTGAGAGAAAGCCCCTAAGAAGGGTGTGTGGTTCCTATATGAGACAGAGCTGGAACGTGGAGATGACTTCCTCCATTCAGAGAGTTGAGAAGAACTCCAGATGATTATCCTATGGAAAAGGCGATCTGTTGAGTTGGACATGTATGTGGTTGAGCACAAGGTGAACATGTGAAATCCCAAAGTGTTGGGTGCATCGTCATGAGAAAAAAAATGAAGATGATGTGTTATCCTCCTATGAATAGTAGAGTTGACGAGAAACTCCAGATGACTCTCCTGTGTGATGCAGTGGGAAAGAAGATCAGTTGAGTGGACGTGCATGTGGACAAGCAGAGGTGAATGTGTGAAGAACTGGTTCTTCTATGTAATGCAGTGAGCCAGAGATATGGACATCCCTATGGATGTGACCCTAGTGGATGAGCACTAGTGGGTGTATCAGATCCCTTGCTATATTGTTCAAGAGTCAGACATGCCTGTAACCCTAATTGTAATGTAAAGGGTACAAGTTGTCCCCACCTTAATGTGACTAGTAATTAATGTAAAAGATAATTAATCTGGTTAATATTAATTATATTATAAGCTAGTGAGGTCAGCCCTATTGTGCCAATAGACACTTATTTTGACATTTTTAGTTTAGTATAAGTAAAGGTAGATTCCCCATTGTGGAATCATACCTTTCACATGACTTTGGAAATTTCAGCAAGTATATCTCCTTCGGAAAAGTGCACACCTCTCTTGGGTGCTAGTCTTCTAGGGTTTGAGTACCCTCTTGTGTGCTAGGTTTTATTGGTGGTGAAGGTCTTTCTCTTGAAGAATATAGAAAAGGATTTGGCTAGGTTTTCTTCCCTTTTTGAGGAGGGTTTCCTAGGATACTTCTTGTGTTCTTGTGCATGGTGTTTCTTCTTGTGATCTTGGTTGTTGCAACATTATTGTTTATGGTTAAGTGAAATGATAAAATTGGAATGAACTTCATGCTTAACCTAGCGTATTGAAAAATCAACACATACCATGGTCCTTCATCTTGAATTCAGAAGCTACTGCATGCTTGCATTCAAGAATAAGGATTTCTAAACTAGTGAGGAGTAAGTCATCAACATATAGGACCAAAATCAGGCACTTGTAACCAACAATGTTGTAGTATAGGTTGGGATCAACAACACTCTTGTTGAATCCCAAAATCATCAAGTATCCATCAATCTTCTCATACCATGCACGATGTGATTTCTTTAGTCCATATAGGGATTTCTTCAACCTGCACACATGACACTCCTTCTCATGTATCACGAATCCATATGGTTGCTCGATGTAAAATTCTTCCTCAATTTCTCCATTGAGAAATGTTGTCTTCACATCCATCTGATGTAGTCTCCAACCCATGGATGCTACAAGGGAAATAATCGTATGGATGGAAGTGTATCGGGAAATAGGAGAAAATGTCTCCTCATAATCTATTCCCTCCACCTGAGAGAATCCTCTAGCCACAAATCTGACTTTGTACTTATCGACACTTCCATCAGTTGCATGTTTGATCTTATAGATCCACTTGGAAGTCACTACAGACTTCCCTTTCGGTCTCGGAAAAATATCCCACACATCATTCTTCATGATGGCCTGATACTCTTCGGTCATGGCATCTTGCCAAACCTGCTTACATGTTGTTTCTTCATGGTAAGAAGGCTCAGTATCAACGATGTGGCTCTTAGTTGAAATATAGCTCAAAAATCTATGTGGTCTCTTGCTCTCTCGGAATGTACCACGAGGAGCTGCATATCCCTCTACCTCCTGCAGAGTTTTTCGAGCCCATGCAGGCTTCTTCTGGCCTACTACAATGTCTTTGGGAACATCAACTCAATCAACTAGATCAATAATTGTCTCCTTCTAGACTACTTAAGGGGGAGAAGGTATTGTCTCTTCTTTCTTCTCGCTGTGAATCTCCATATGAGATTCTCTGGATCTTTAGAAGATTATCTCTTCCTCAAAGGTGACACCTTCTCCAACCTTGATTTGTCTCTGACCAGTGATGTATATCCGGTATGCATTCGAATATTCATTGTACCCCACAAATGTACCCTTTTTTCCTGAAGGGTCTAACTTAGTCCTCTTTTCCTTAGGTACATGAAAGTATATTGGACACCCAAATATCCTGAAGTGTACAACCTCGGGCTTCACTTCAGTGAAAGATTCTTTGGGATTCATGTTCTTCATAATCTTATGAGGACTCATGTTATGAACATACACAATTTTCATGGATGCCTCTTACCACAAAATCATAGGTAGATTCTAGTCATGTATCATCGCTTTGGTTTCCTCAATAATTGATCTATTCTTCCTCTCTACAACCCCATTTTGTTGAGGGTTATAAGGAATGGTGTACTCCCTCTTGATCCCTACCTCAATACAAAAGTCATTGAAGTCCTTGGAGGTGTACTCTCCTCCATTATTTGATCTCAACACCTTGATCTTCCTCCTGGTTAGGTTCTCAACCTGATCTTTAAACTCCTAAAATCTCGCAAGGACTCCATCTTTGGTCTTCAAAAAGTAAATCCACTTCTTCCGAGAGTGATCATCTATCAAGAGCACATAGTACAAGTATTCTCTCAAGGAAGCAACAGTCATGGGTCCCCTTGGATCTACTTTCACTGCTCGGAAAGGACCCCTTGACATTCTTTCCAAGAGAACAACCTCTACAAACACCATCATGCTTGATATTTATCTCTGGAAGGTTTGTCACCATATTCTCCAGAGCGGGAAGGGCTCTATAATGTAAATGAGAAAGTTTCCTATGCCATATCTCTCTCAAGATGATATTATCATGTAAAAAGGCATGGGTTGGTTGCACACTTAATATGTACAAACTATTTTCTTGAACACTAATCACCCAGGTAGAATCCATGTGTGAGCTCTTGTGCCATGCAAGAACTTTTCCTTCATAGAAAATAACCTTGTACCCTTTATCCTCTAAGGTAGAAACAAAGACAAGGTTCATTTTCATCCCATGTACATATAGCACCTCACTTAGTTGAAGAGGTATGTCAGAATCTAGTTGGAAGGAGGAAGATCCAACTCCCTTCATAGTATATCTAGAATTATCACCAAGTACAACATGTAGATGAGACTCTTTCTCTACAAGATCTATAATATGTTCTTTATATCCAGTTATGTGTTTGGAAGCACCACTATCAATCAACCAAATATCACTATCAGTAGGAACCGTAGATGTGAGTGATGAAATGAAGAAGAACGCCTCATCCTTTACGCCTTCATCTCTATGAGGTGGTTCTGAATCAACATTAGCAATGAATGCATGTTGTCTTCCATTCTTCCTACTAGGACAATTTCTCGCAATGTGTCCATACTTGTTATATCTGAAACATTAAATCTTTGATATGTCTTTTCTTTGTTCATGACTTGGAGCTGCTAAATTTTTCTTTTCATTGAATGTTTTTTTTAAACTTCTTCTATTTCTTCTACCTTTCTTTGCATGAGAAGCAAGGGCTTGATTTTCATTATGATGGGAGTCTTTCACACCTCTAGATATAAGTCTAGTTTCGTCTCGGGTGCAGTAATCCCATAGACGATCAAACTAAGGTAAGTCTTCTCTTCCATTGATACTTTGAATTAATGGTTCCCAATGGCTTGGAAGAGCATTGAGATTAATCATGACAAGTTCTTTGTCTGTTATGGTTTCTTCAATGGCACCTAACCGATCTCTGATCTATGAAATCTTCATGAAGAAGGTAGTAGTGGTGTCATCTTTCGTCATCTTGAGATTTTGAAGTTGGTGTTTCAATGTAAGAGTTATGTTAGTGTTGTTTCTCTCAAAAAATTTCTTCAACACATCATACATTATATAAGTTGTATTTAAGGTAGAAATATGAGGTAGTAGATGATCTCTTATTGAGTAGATGATTATTTTCCTAGCTTTGACATCATCTGTCTTCCATCCAGCCTTATCTTCATCGATTGTTATTGCTGGTAGAGTTCCTTCTGTCAATATCAATAGGTCACTCTCTTCTAGAGTGATGTGTAATCTTGACTTCCAGGAGTTGAAGTTTCTTGATCCATCAAGCCTATCTTCCACCAATTTTTTGTTCCTCATGGCTTGCAGATTCTTCACAAACCCTAACGGCTAGGCTAGAAACACTAGCTTCATAAAACCTGATGGATAGGCTAGGATAGAAACCTTAGGTTTCATTGGACTTATGATTGCCAACAAGAAGCCTTGGAGAATCAAAATAACCCCAACGAGATGCAAAATTCCCCAATGAACTGTAGAAACCCTAGAATCTGAAATCTGCAGAAACCCTAGAAACCCTTTCTGTGAATATTTTAGGCCCAACGCTTCAAGGGAAAGTGTTAAAACTAGATTGACAAGGAAAAGGGTAAGGGTCATTTTTGCAGCTGTAGCGATAAGGTGACGGATAGCTTGGAAAGGTGTTGGAGTAGCTTGGGAAATGGATCTTTCAGTGACACTTCTCTGATCCCATGTTGAATTTTTAATGCAAGCTCAAGCACATGTAGTTTCTTTTCAATTTAGCATGAACTTGAACCATAAACAATGCAGCAACACAAAATACAATAGTTGTAGTAAACCAATATCACAAGAAGAATAACCATGCACAAGACACAAGAAGTTATCCTGGGAAAACCCTTCTCAAACAAGGGAAAAACCCAACAACCCTTTACTATATTTCCAAGAGACGAACCCTCTCCACAAAAAAACCTAGCACACACAATAGGGTGCTCTATGACCAAGAAAGCTAGCGCATATAAAAGAGTGTGCACCAAATTTCATCTCATCAAGTGAATGTGTTGAGTGAATGAGATATGATCCATAATGGGGATGTATCTCTCTAATAAATACATGACCTAACTCATCAAATAGATGTGTGTATTGGCACAATAGGGTTGACTTGTACAACTCAATAATATAATTAATATTTTACATAATATTAATTATCTTTACATAGTAGAGTCGACTTGTACCCTTCACAATACAAATTAGGGTTTCACAATAGTCTTACTCTTTGAAAATATAGCAAGGGGTCTCACACATATCCTTTAGTGCTATTCCACTAGGGACAAGTCCATATGTGCTCAACCAAAAGGGACGTCACTCTCAACATATCAACTCAAATAAGTCCATAGGAGTACGAACTGGAGAGCCATCTCAAGTCAACTCAACTAAGTCCATAGGAGTACGATAGGATACCATCTCAAGTTAGCTCAACTTAGTTCAGAGGAGAACGACAAGAGACCAACACAAGTCATCTCAACTTAGTCCAGAGGAGTATGAATCACCTATCACATAGGCGTTCTCACAAATCACCTCATCTCAGTCCAGAGAAGTATGATCTAGAGAATGTCTCATGAAGTTGTAATCATCAACACTTTCCATCATCATCTTCATTAGATATGGATAATCTATGTTTAGTCTAAGCATTTAGGCCTAAATATAAATCTTTAAAAACCCAAGGGGGTTTAGATCAACTAGTTGTTGTTGGACATTTGGCTAATTCTATGCCACAAGGTGCCTAGTTCAAATCCCACTATGTTAAACACATTAGTCTATGCCTATAAGTTTACTAGGGATGCCATCACAATTGTGGGGAATAATCCCTTGGATTTACCCATGAGATATTTTAAAAAATGATCCCAAAGGTTTAGGTAAATTACTTTTCATCAATGTTATTGTCCATTTCGTTAGTTTTGTGCCAACAAATACATGTTCTTAATCCCCCTAAGTGAGGTGAAATACTCTACGTTGATGGGTTTACTAGGGATGTTATACACAAATGTGGGGAAGAATTCCTTGGGTTTCCCCACGAGGTTTACCTTGGACTATATATGAGAGAGAGAGAGAGAGAGGATGTCATACACAAATGTGTGGAAGAATTCCTTGGGTTTCCCCACGAGGTTTACCTTGGACTATATATGAGAGAGAGAGAGAGAGAGAGAGAGAGAGAGAGAGAGAGAGAGAGAGAGAGATTCATTCCCACTGGAGTGCACACATGTCAACGTATATGAATTAGGTGCATTAGATTGACTAACATAAATATTGGCACAGTGAAAAAATCAGCATTAATCTATCTAACATCATATAACAACATATGCATGTGTGTGTGTGTGTGTGAAGTTGTGAGTTCACATCACAAATAGTTTGACATGTCTAGCCATAATGACACAATATGTATGTATGTCCCATATGTATTCAAGTTCGGTCTATCATGTTATTAATGTAATTGACCCTTCATTATTTTTTGTCATTGTATAAAAGGGATTGGCCCTCCCAAAAACTTCCCACTTGAAATATTAAGGACTTATTTCCAAACTTCCTTTGAGAGGGGACAATCTAGAAGACTATGTTGGATTCTCTCATCATCATCCCTATAAAGACAACATATCCTCGGTCCTTTCCAGACTCCTTATGCAAAGTATCCCAAGTGAGTGTCTTGTTTATTAGGGCTAGCCAAAATAATAGTCTTGTTTGCAAAGGAGTCGTATGTTTCTAGGTAGGTTTGTACCACCAATGATCCTCTTGAGAATCAATTAGGAACACTGCTTGATAGCCAAATCTTGCAACACACTCACACACACATACAATAGAGGGGTTGTGAGATCATACTATTTCATCTTCATCATCCTTCAATTTAACAAAGAAAATGGAGATTATATCTACCAAGGAGTCCCAATGCTTAGTTTCTTGACCATCAAGATCTAGATCCCTTGCCCTCTTCCAACCTTGATTCCAAAAGTAACTTAAGTTTAGATCAACAAGAAAATGTCACTAAAATGCAAGACAAGGTCTACACATGGTCTCAAATTATCGTTTAAAAGTTACTATGATTTTCTCATGAGATACCACATTGTGTCATATGGTTATATGTCATGTCTAGATCCTAAAAAGTCTTCAAATTTAAATGTAAACTTAACTTCCCAAAAACAGGTGGATGCAAGACAAAATTAACAAAAAATACACTCCTAAGGACAAAAAGATTGTATAAAGGTTTAAGGATCCTTATTAAACTATATTATACCTATATATCCATGTTGGATAGCCAACTGAGATAGGGCTAATCCTATGTCATCATTCATGTATAATTTGGCACATCATCATGTACAAAGAGTTGTATCTCAAGCTAACACAAAGGTGTGGCAACTATGTGTATTTTTCCAAGGTGGTAAAAAATACAAAAACTCTTTGAAGTACCATTTTGACAGACCTTTATCTTTTAGAAGGGGATAGTTTTGAGAAATATGGAAATGTCATGTGATGTAACAACTAAGAGAATATAGAAACAAACTTTCTTCGATCACATGGAATTATGATATCTTGGCATGTATTTCATAGTGATCTGCTCACTGGAAATAGTTTGTTTTTTTTATCAATATTGGACTTTTGAGAAATTAATGGAGTTTATAAGAAGTGGGAGTAAATTTAGGATCTTTGTTTGAGATAATGGATGTGAGTAGGAAATTATATGCTCAACGAGACTCTGTGGCACGTGAAAAGGGCTTACAGCTAGAATGAAAATATAAGTATAAACAATCATTGATAATACAATTGATTTTTAATTTAGATCCTACAAGGATGAATAAAGTATAATTGTTGTAAGATTTTTGTTGTTTGGACTATTCTAGTCTATGTTTTGAGAAAGTGAAATCCCTTAAAGGATGTGCTTTGTTGATTCCATAAGACTATGGTAAGTAATTTTTAGGACAATTGTGGGTTCTACACTTTCAGGGATGTATGAAGCCCTACATAGCTTCCAAGTGGAGATTTTTTGGCTTCCCACCTAATACAACTGGCTCATTTTGAAATTTTTCATGTCGGTACATCTTTATGTACTTCCAGGGTCGTTTTGGGGCCCTAAACAATGTTTTTTTGTCTTGCCACAGTCAAACTATAGACAAAGTCAAATTTTGATGGCATAATGTGTAATTCTCTAAAATACCTTTCCAATGGGATATCACGCGCCTAAAATGGAGATCGTATGAAAAAATTACGACCCTGGGAAGTTGAGGTACCAACTTACCCATCAAGGCCCACATAAATTTTGGCCTTTCATCTCCTAGGGTTAGGTTTTTTGGATGTCTAGGGTTTTGGAATTCATGATTAATGTTAAAAACTCTCGGGTGGATGCGTGAAGTAGCCACATCTCTTCTCAAAGATAGCTACCACCATTCGAGCAAGTTGTTTTCAGTTCTGTTGTTTTACAGTTTCGGCCTATTTTATTTATTCAATAGAAGTTATTGTTCAATAGATATTTGTTATTGTTCTCTGTATCTCTATGTTATTATATTCAGTCTGTTATTCATTTCGTTCTACTCATAAATCTAGATCAGTGGTATCAAAGCGGTCTGCTCTTCATTTATTTTTCTTCATGCATGTCCCCGATAAGATCTAGGTACAAGAAGTTGGGACTCAAACCAATCGAACCTTTGCAAGATCGATCATGCCGAGCCCGAAAACAACCCATGGGGGACAAAAATAAAAATGATGGAGCAAGAGATCCTTTTAAAATGTTGCTCGAAGAATCCCTTGTGCGACAAAGGAATGAAATGATGGACAACTTTGCATAGATCCTTCGGCAACTGCCCACGAGAGACACATCTTCATCAAGCGGCCATGAAAACCCCTTCAAGGTACAAGTAAATTTTGATATTCCATTATTTGAAGGTCTGATAGATGTGGATGTTGTAGATAAATGGATGAATCTGCTCGAAGGGTATTTTTCAGTCCACAATTTTTTCGATAGGGAAAATATTGCTTTTGCACTCCTCAAGACCATCCCCCATGTTAAGGACTGGTGGGATACTTACTCTGAGCAAAGGGCCATAAAGGAAACTACAATATTTGTAGTCTCCCCCACAAGGGATTCCTTCAGGGATGCCATTAAAGAATAGTACTACCCTGTTAAAAGCTACAAGTACCAGTACATAAGATGGACCACCCTGCATCAGGAAAAGGACTAGACATTACCATATTTCACCAATACTTTTCATACCCTGCTCACCAAATTGGGTATCAAAGAATCTGAATGACATATGCTTCTCAAATATCATGGTTTTCTGCATAGATACATTCAAATAGAAATGGATTTTATGGATATTAGATCATTGGGTACGACTTACAGATATGTTGTCAAGATCAAGCAAAAATTTAAGTAGAAGAGGCAAGAGTTTGGATCTACAAACTCTGCACAATCAAAGTAGGGAAAAGGCATCCCCAACACAAAAATCAAGGCACAAATAAAAGATGGCCACTCTCAGGACAACCAGTCCAAGATGCAACACAAGAAAGGTAATTAGAAGTCGAAGAAGGACACGAGAAAGTGGTGTGAATACCATAAAATACCTTCGCACAACACCGAAGAATGTCGCTCCAAGAAGTCACTGGTGGCCGAGATGAAACCTTTCGAGTCAGAGGAAGATTATAAATCTGAATCAAATCCAAAAGGAGGGAAGAAGATTATCGATGTCGAACCAAGCACCACTGCCACTACCACCAAATTCCATCCAAGTGAACCAGAAGAACTAGAGAAAGGGGAATGCCTCTTTCACTCACAGATGTGGGTAAGGGGGACTCTGCTTCATTTCATTGTCGATAGCAATAGTCAAAAGAACCTGATCTCAGTAGAGGTCATCAAGCGGTTGGACCTGTAGATGACACCGCATCTGCAGCCTTACACCATCAGTTGGCTTCGCCAAGGAAGAGATCTTTGTGTTAACCAACAGTTTCTCCTACCCTACGACATCCAACCCTTCAAATATGAGGTATTGTGTGATATTTCTCCCCTTTAAGTTTGTGATGTTCTTTTATGATAGCCATATTTGTGGAAATGACATGTTGTGTATGACTCTAGACCCCACAATGTTATTATTACTTTGGGTAGACAATTGTACAAGATACCAGAGGTAGCGTCGCCTACCACTATTTCTTTAATATATGTTAAGCAATGTAGTGAGGTCATTTCACAGACCGGGAAGTTCATATTCTTTGTGATCCGTGCTCACAGTAAGAAGAAGGTCGTCGCCATATTCGATCCCTCTACACAAAGCCTCTCTTTGTTGCAGAAACAAGTGGATGGAATCATGGAAGAGTGCAGAGACATCTTCTCCTCACCCACCGGGGTACCGATGCACTGCCAAGTCAAGCATCCAATTGATCTAACCCCCAGTGCACCTCTTCCTAATGGACAATTTTATCGTCCCTCACTAATGGAAAATGACGAAATCAAGCGTCAGATCCAAGAGTTTCTTCAAAAGGGTCACATCAAATCCAACTCCTCCCCTTGCGGAAACTTGATTGTACTGGTGCAAAAGAAAGATGGGACATGGTGGCTCTGCATTGATTACAGAGCATTAAAAAAAATCACAGTCGGGAACCAGTACCCAATTCCCCAAATTGATGACCTTCTTGACCAATTCAAGGGGGTCAAGTTCTTCAACAAGATTTACCTAAAGTCTGGATACCACCATGTTCCCATCGAAATTATTGATGTATGGAAGACATCTTTCAAATCTAAAGAAGGTCTCTTTGAATGGTTGGCCATGCCCTTTGGCCTAACAAATGCACCAACAACTGTCATGAGTTTGATGGATGATGTCTTGAGAAACTTCACCAACTCTTTTATGGTGGTATATCTGGATGACATCTTCATCTTCAGTAAAACTTAGGAGCAGCACATGCAGCATATTCAACAAGTTTTGAGCACTTTGCGAGAGCACAAGCTATATGCCAACTTGGGAAAATGCTCCTTTGGGATGAATAGGGTCCAATACTTGGGATACATTGTTGATGAACATGGGGTACATGTGCATCCAGCTAAGATCCAAGTCAACCATGATTGGCAAGCCACAACCAAACTAACCGAGCTTCGAATCTTCTTGGGACTTGCCAACTTCTATCAATGGTTCATGTTGGGATTATCCCATATTGCATGGGCCCTCAGCCAAGTGACCAAGGGCGATGGTAAGGAAAATTTCACGTGGGGGAAGGCACAACAATGAGCATTTGATTATCTAAAGCATCGCTTATGCTCGGCTCTAGTACCCTCCTTACCCGATATGCAACAATCGTTCGATATTGAGATTGATGCATCTGACTATGTTGTAGGCGCATTTCTCACTCAACACAGTCATCTGGTAGCATACCATAGTGAAACACTCTCATATGTTGTCCGAAAATACCACACCTATGACAAGGAAACGTATCCCATTGTACAATCATGTTGTCAATGGAAACATTACATTCTCGGAAAGGAGACAATCATCTACACTAATCACAAGCCTCTGCAGTTCATACAAACACAGGGGAAGTTGCAGAACGATGGCCATCAGAAGTGGTCGACATACCTGCAGCAATTCCATCTCAACATCAAGTACAAAACAGAGAGCACAAATTGTGTTGATGACTACCTTAGTCAACCTATCGTGGTTGTACTCACCACTGTACTCCATTCCTATGGGCATGAGGCATCTGATTTGCCTCAACTTTATCAGCAAGATCTTGACTTCGCCACCANCCTATCATCTCTTCGGTACAGGTGCAAATGTCACTGATTTTCACATTCAGGACGGACTGTTATGCCATCTAGGTCACCTCTGTGTTTTTGCAAGTGAGTGTGAAAAGATGATTTGGGAGGATCACTACAGTCAGATGGAAAGACATTTTGGTGTGGAGAAAATTGTGGTCATTCTACATAAACATTTTATTGTCCAAAACTTTAACAGGACGTCAACAAGTGTATTAGATCTTGCACCGCCTATGCCATTGTCAAGCCATCCATCAAGAAGCAAGGATTATACACCCCTCTTCCTACTCCCGAGAGGCCTTGGTAATCCATCTCGATGGATCACATTTCTGGCCTTTCATCCACCAAGCAAATCAATGATTGTGTATTTGTGGTGGTTGATCGGTTTTCAAAGATGGTCATTCTCACAACTTCTAAGAAGAGCATCATAGCAGCAGATACTGCCAAGCTCTTCCTCAAATGAGTATGGGTCCATTTTGGGATACCATGGACCATCATCTCATCGGGACAACAGGTTCCTCAACACATTTTGTTTGAGTCTCTGGTAACTGTTGGACACCAAGATCACTAAATCCACTTCCTTCCACCTCAAACCGATGGCCAGATAGAGGTCGTCAATCGAATGATTGTGAAAATCCTACACATCTATAACTCTAAGCATCCATTTACATGGGATGAGAGTCTTCCATGTGTTCATCACAGCTACATCATGGATCTCCATAGCTCCACCGGTCATAGCCCATTTTAGGTGGAGCTAGGATTCCAACCCTTGGGTCCCATTGATGTTGCACTACCTCTTGCAACCACATAGACAAAATCTTCCCATGTTCAATCTGAGGCTGACAAAGCCACCATATTCATTGAGAGGATTCAACACATCTGCCAACAGGTCCATGAGATTTTGCAGAAATCCAATGTTAAGTGCAAGTAACATCATAATCAACATCGAGTACCGCACAAGTTTCAGGTGGGAGACAAGGTTTGGTTACATTTGCAAAAAGAACGCCTTACATGGCCCCATTGAAAGCTCTATCCACTTCGTCATGGACCTTACACTATCACCAAGGCTGTGGGAGACAATATTTTTGAGCTCAACACTCCCCCCTTCCTTGGCTTGCACATAGTGTTCAATGTGGACCTCCTCTAGCCATATTTTCCACCATTATTGGACACCTCAGAGATCGTAGAACAATTGAAACCAATAGATCTCAACCCTGACTGCATGGAAAAGAAATCCACTGATCAGATAGTGGACACACAGGTCAAAGGAACTCGCTAGTAGAGGATCCAACTTTATCCGGTTCTCAAGGTAGGGCAGCTCCTGCACTAAGGAAAATAGCTCACCTAGGGCCAAATTCAGCAGAAATTTCCTCACCTGATGGGGGCACTCAAAACAATGGAGACCATTGATTCCTAAGGGGGGAGGACTGATCTAGGTGGATATTGGTGGCCACCTAACTATTCCAACTATATCCTTTTGACACAGCTTCTAGGTGGATATTGGTGGCTTCCCACCTAATCCAACTGGCTCATTTTGGAAGTTTTCATATCAGTACATCTTTTTGTACTTCCAGGGTTGTTATGGGGCCCTAAACAGTGTTTTTTTGGCTTTCCAAAGTCAAATTGTAGACAAAGTCAGAGTTTGACAACATAATGTGTAGTTATCGAAAATACCTTTCCACTGGGCTATCATGCACCTAAAATGGAGGTCGTATGCAAAAGTTACGACCCTGAGAAGTTGAGGTACCAACTTACCCATCGGGGCCCACATAACTTTTGTCCTTTCATCTCCTAGGGTTAGGATTTTGGATGTCTAGGGTTTTGGAATTCATGATTAATGTTAAAAAGGCCTCTGGAGACTCATTGTAATCATTCTTCTTAGACGAATGCACGTAGCAGCCACATCTCTTCTCGTATATATCTACCACCATTTGAGAAAGTTGTTTTCAGTTTTGCAGTTTTACAGTTTCAACCTATTTTATTTATTCAATAGAAGTTATTGTTCACTGGATATTTGTTATTGGTCTCCATATATTTGTGTTATTGTATTCAGTTTGTTATTCATTTCATTCTCCTCATAAATATGGATCATTATCTCCATTTACTTGTATCCTTCTATGATGAACTCTAGTGAATTGTTCTTCTTCACAATCTCGAGAGGTACAAATTTCATTGCAAAAACTTCAAAAACACATGAAACTTTCATTTGAACAAGGAATTTCTAAATAATATTCATTATGTATTACATTTTGAGACCTTATGTGATTGAAAAAATTGTAGGAAAGAAGATGAATATTGTGGCATTGTAGTCAATGTGGCTATAATACCCTGTAATATGATGGTAATGCATTGTGTGTTCCATATTCTACAGATGCAACTAATCTAACAATAACAACTTCACCATCACCTTTCGTTGGAAGAAGTCAGAAGGTGGTGTGCTTATCATCATTCGTAGCAATTAAATGTCAAAAAAAAAATATCCATTTTGATTTCTCTTTCCCCACCTTTAATAGAGCTCACAGTAAGGAAAACATCAGCAATGCCTACAAGAAAAATGGAGATAACATTACATATTATAAAGACAATTTTATGATATGAAATGAAAATATATTAAAACATATACATGTATACTCACCATCAATGATTTTAGTTGGTATCAATAAATATTTCTTTATATAAAACACCTCATGTGGATGCAAATTCACACCTTCGAGAATATGGTGGTTGATACCAATAACATCAACATGACTCTCAATTATTCTTACTCAACAAAATATTCCACTAGTAGAAACCTCTACTAAACAATCCAACACTTCCATAGGATATGGAATTTTCAATAACTCATCTTTATACATACCAAGCAAGTATTCATAATAAATATGAATATGCATGCCTACCTTTATGGTAAAATCAAATGGATTTTTGCTATGCACCAAAATCATGTCCATTTGAATGAATTTATTTCTACTAATATTGAAAAATCAACCATTTCTCAATGAGGGAGTCACATCTGAATAGGATCCCATATAAAACCCTCAGTTGAGGAGTAAATTTGGGTTCTTGGGAGAGATACCCAACATGATAACCATCTTTCTGAACTCAGTGGTGTACTCATGTACACTCTGCCCCTGCCTGAGCCTAAAGTAGTGCCATTGGATCCATTGGTAGTCTACATACCCGATAGGGTAGAATTGGGACTTGATGAGGGTTTTGAAGTCCTCCCACCTAGTTACTGGCGGATCACCCTCTAGCCTACGTGTTTCTATGTGTATTTCCCACCAGGTTAAGGCATGGCCCTCTAACTTCAATCTAGATAATTAAATCTTCTTCCCTACATCTATATGGTGAACACTAAAATAAACTTCTAGTTATTGCAACCAATGATTCAGTTTTAGTGCATCGATCTCATCTTCGTATGGCTTTATGTCCACTTTCACTTCCATATTGAATAGGGACTGTGAAGGGTTCATGACACTCGAACTTGGTTTCTCTTTCTTGGATTATTTTCACAACTCCTTTCCTGAGTCTTCTTGATCTCTCAATTTCCCCTCTGATATGATCTCTAAGTTAGATCCTTCATCATCTTCAAATATTCCAATAATTCTTGCTAGAGGTGCCATGAGGAGGTTCATATTGTGATTGATGTTGACAACTTGTGCTTCCAACCACTCAAATCTCTCTTTTGTTGGGTCTCGGATCCTGCAACTTCCCACAAATATCCAAAAGAAAAACCTGCTCTGATACCAATATGATCTGTAAACTTCCATGGATATTCCACTGGAACAATTCATCACAACAGATTTGATAAATAACTGAAATATTTACTATTGAGGTTACTTTTCCTTTAGATCTGAGACTCTTGATTATTGGTTTTCTTCTTTAATAAAATGTATGAAATGGTTCAAATGCGAAAAATAGAGAAAATAAACAAATACACACACAATCCACAAATAAACATGGGATATGACCTGGGAAACCCAATACGGGAGAAAACCAAACTAGAAGGTGATCCTACTCTGCTCTCTTTTCTCTGGTATAGAAATTATGAAAGTACAAAGAAAGAGGCATTCTTTGTGGAATTGCCTTTGACCCGTGGCTCATATCGTTGCTACAAAATCTCTCCTCTTCTGTTATGCTCACAAAATACTACTCTCATATGTTTTGCTCAGCTATGGAACAAGATACAATGCAAAATAATGGAGCCTCTTCTCCTCTTAGTGGCCCAGTATTTAACATAGCCCAATAGCCATCTAGGGGTAGGTTTTTGACTTCCTCAACCCTCAATTGTGATAGGATTTTGGAACTTCTAGAATCTTCTTGAAATTACATATGTGGTTGGCCCCATATGCATGACTAACGAGGGCTGACGTGGCATCCTCTGGTACCATGGTGGTCAACACGATAGGTCAATTTGCAGGAGGCATAACTTTTGCATACGAACTCTGATTGACACATGGTCTACACCATTGGAAAGGTATTAGAGTGTATAACATCGTCAAGGGGGTGGGTACATGTTATGGACACCTTCACCCCAAAAAAAATGTCATTTAATGCCTAAAAATGGCTCTAGAAGCTTCCAGACCCCAATTTTCCAAACGGGGACCTGCCACAAAAATGGACCTCCAAGGTGATTCCTCCAATTTTTTCCACTCTGAAAGGATCAAGATAGATTAAAAACAACATAATGATCCAATCCAGATCACATAGTGGTTGAATCCTATGGGGAGAGTAGTTCTAACTAAATCAATGCTCTTAGCTTTACCATTATATCAATGTTCAACAATTTTAGCTCTAGCTTTCATAATGAACCAGATCTCAATCAATATAAGGAAGTTTCTTTGGCAAGGAGGAAAAAAAACACTAGAATATATCATTTAGTCAATTCAAAAACTGTTAGAATTTCAAAGGATAGAGGTGGTTTGGGGATCATAGACCCAACTATGATTAACTTGGATATTGGAGCCAAACTAGTATGGAGAATGATCACTGGCAGACTTGAATGGTGGAAAAAAGTTTTTTGGAAAAAGTATGTTAAAGGATCGAGAGATAGATGTGTTCAGAAATCACTAAAAGTGAAAACAAGTTCTCCTATTTTGAAGCTTCTCAAAGAAGCAATTTTGGTAATAAAGGACAAATTTACATGGATACCGGGAAATGGAAAAGAAATTAAGATTTGGATGGACAACATCTATGGAAAGGAATCTTTGTTGGGTATATTGTATTTGGTTCCCCTAAAAAAATGGATGGAAAACAAAAATATCCATACTCTTTGATATATCTGATTGGGAAGATATTTTTTAATGATGGGTTAGCTGGAATTTTGGTTCCCTCCAGTCTAGTTGAGATCTTTGGTTTCTTCTCTTTCCCGTGCACTTATTGGATGCACCCCTTGGAATAATTCTATCAATGATAGTTGTGGCTGGGGTGATTCCTCTTTATTAGTCAAAGAAGGGTATCTTTTCCATCTTGAGGCCTCTGAATTACCCCAAATATCCTCTTTATGGAAGCACATCTGGAACAGTGACGGTTTGCCTAAGATTAATATATTCTTTCAGATTTTGGTTCATGAAAATATTCTTACAATAGAAAAGTTGAAGAAAAAATGAGTGGTCGGTCCTTCACAATGTGTATTATTCACTCAGGCAAAAGAATCAACCTATCTTTTTTTTATTGAATGTAGTTATTCTAAAGAAGTTTGGTTGAGTTCCTTTGTTGGGTTGAGCCAACAAATTCATTGGCCTTGCAAATGGGATGAAATGTTCTTGAAATGGAGCAAGCAATATTTTGGTGCCTTTCAAAATAAAAATAAAAAAATATTTGAAAATAATATGGAATGCTCTTCCAAAGTTTCTACGCTGGAAGATTTGGTTGAATGAATGGACTAAACTAGAATAAACAACTTCCAAAGAAAAATCCTTGGTTACTGAAAATGGAAAATAAAGAAACCTTGATACAGATGAGACTTTGGACAATTCAAAAGAATGATGGGTAAAACAATTTAGCTCGGGCTTTAGAGCCTCTTTTTCCTCCTCTTATTGTTTGGGTCCTTCTCATTCTTGGAAAATTAGGAAAGACCCTAAGGAATTTTGAGTTTGGTGGTTGCAACAATAGTCATTTTCTCTTTTCTTTGATAGAGTTTCAACGAATAATCCAGTGGTAGTA
>SNQJ01S0037679.1:73118-88454 GCA_010110895.2 Picea sitchensis
CTCATCCATGATCCATAACAACAATGGATAGGATCTCGTTGGTGTGAATCCCATGAAAAGTGTGCTTACATACAAGGTTGTAATTTGTTACACAAACAACAATATATAAATGTAGGTCCCTATCTGATCCAGGTGGATATTGGTGGCCACCCACCTATTTCAACTAGCTCCTTTTGACAGTTTTAGTTCTGAACGTTCTTTTGTAATTCTTTGTAATTGTGGGTTCTACACTTTCAGGGATGTATGAAGCCCTACACAGCTTCCAGGTGGAAATTTTTTGGCTTCCCACCTAATACAACTGGCTCATTTTGAAATTTTTCATGTCAGTACATCTTTATGTACTTCCAGGGCCGTTTTGGGGCCCTAAACAATGTTTTTTTGGCTTGCCATAGTCAAACTATAGACAGAGTCAAAGTTTGATGGCATAATGTGTAGTTCTCTAAAATACCTTTCCAATGGGATATCACGCGCCTAAAATGGAGATCGTATGCAAAATTTACGACCCTGGGAAGTTGAGGTACCAACTTACCCATCGAGGCCCACATAAATTTTGGCCTTTCATCTCCTAGGGTTAGGTTTTTTGGATGTCTAGGGTTTTTGCATTCATTATTATTGTTAAAAAATCCTTTGGAGCCTCATTGTAATCATTCTTCTTGGGTGGATGCGCGAAGTAGCCACATCTCTTCTCAAAGATAGCTACCACCATTCAAGCAAGTTGTTTTCAGTTCTGCAGTTTTACAGTTTCGGCCTATTTTGTTTATTCAATAGAAGTTATTGTTCAATAGATATGTGTTATTGTTCTCTGTATCTCTATGTTATTATATTCAGTCTGTTATTCATTTCGTTCTACTCATAAATCCGGATCAGTGGTATCAGATCGGTCTGCTCTTCATTTATTTTTCTTCATGCATGTGCCTGATAAGATCTAGGTACAAGAAGTTGGGACTCGAACCAATCGAGCCTTTGCAAGATCGATCGTGTCGAGCCCGAAAACAACCCATGGGGGACGAAAATAAAAATGATGGAGCAAGAGATCCTTTTAAAATGTTGCCCGAAGAATCCCTTTCACGACAAAGGAATGAAATGATGGATAACTTTGCATAGATCCTTCGGCAACTGCCACGAGAGACACATCTTCATCAAGAAGCCATGCAAACCCCTTCAAGGTACGAGTAAATTTTGATATTCCATTATTTGAAGGTCTGATAGATGTGGATGTTGCAGATAAATGGATGAATCTGCTCGAAGGGTATTTTTCGGTCCACAATTTTTTCAATAGGGAAAATATTGCTTTTGCACTCCTCAAGACTGTCCCCCGTGTTAAGGACTGGTGGGATACTTACTCTGAGCAAAGGGCCATAGAGGAAACTACAATATTTGTAGTCTCCCCCACAAGGGATTCCTTCGGGGATGCCATTAAAGAATAGTACTACCCTGTTGAAAGCTACAAGTACCAGTACACAAGATGGACCACCCTGCATCAGGAAAAGGACCAGACATTACCATATTTCACCAATATTTTTCATACCCTGCTCACCAAATTGGGTATCAAAGAATCTGAATGACATATGCTTCTCAAATATCATGGTTTTATGCATAGATACATTCAAATAGAAATGGATTTTATGGATATTAGATCATTGGGTACAGGTTACAGATATGTTGTCAAGATCGAGCAAAAATTTAAGTAGAAGAGGCAAGAGTTTGGATCTACAAACTCTGCACAATCAAAGTAGGGAAAAGGCATCCCCAACACAAAAATCAAGGCACAAATAAAATATGGCCACTCTCAGGACAACCAGTCCAAGCTGCAACACAAGAAAGGTAATGAGAATTCAAAGAAGGACACGAGAAAGTGGTGTGAATACCATAAAATCCCTTCGCACAACACCGAAGAATGTCGCTCCAAGCAGTCACTGGTGGCCGAGCTGAAACCTTTCAAGTCAAAGGCAGATTATAAATCTGAATCAAATCCAGAATTAGGGAAGCGGATTGTCTATGTCGAACCGAGCACCACTGCCACTACCACCAAATTCCAGCCAAGTGAACTAGAAGAACCAGAGAAAG
This sequence comes from Picea sitchensis, assembly GCA_010110895.2. Taxonomy (NCBI): domain Eukaryota; kingdom Viridiplantae; phylum Streptophyta; class Pinopsida; order Pinales; family Pinaceae; genus Picea; species Picea sitchensis. The sequence continues at coordinate 75,186 of SNQJ01S0037679.1, forward strand.
GGGAATGCCTCTTTCACTCACAGATGTGGGTAATGGGGACTCTGCTTCATTTCATTGTCGATAGCAATAGTCAGAAGAACCTGATCTCAGTAGAGGTCGTCAAGCAGTTGGACCTGTAGATGACAACGCATCTGCAGCCTTACACCATCGGTTGGCTTCGCCAAGGAAGAGATATTTGCGTTAGCCAACAGTTTCTACTGCCCTACGGCATCCAGCCCTTCAAATATGAGGTATTGTGTGATATTTCTCCCCTTTAAGTTTGTGATGTTCTTTTATGATAGCCATATTTGTGGAAATGACATGTTGTGTATGACTCGAGACCCCACAGTGTTATTATTACTTTGGGTAGACAATTGTACAAGATACCAGAGGTAGCATCGCCTACCGCTATTTCTTTAATATATGTTAAGCAATGTAGTGAGGTCATTTCACAGACCGGGAAGTTCATCTTCTTTGTGATCCTTGCTCACAGTAGGAAGAAGGTTGTCGCCATATTCGGTCCCTCTACACAAAGCCTCTCTTTGTTGCAGAAACAAGTGGATGGAATCATGGAAGAGTGCAGAGACATCTTCTCCTCACCCACTGGGGTACCGATGCACTGCCAAGTCAAGCATCCAATTGATCTAACCCCCAGTGCACCTCTTCCTAATGGACCATTTTATCGTCCCTCGCTGATGGAAAATGACGAAATCAAACGTCAGATCCAAGAGTTGCTTCAAAAGGGTCACATCAAATCCAACTCCTCCCCTTGCAGAAACCTGATTGTACTGGTGCAGAAGAAAGATGGGACATGGTGGCTCTGCATTGATTACAGAGCATTAAAAAAAATCACAGTCGGGAACCAGTACCCAATTCCCCAAATTGATGACCTTCTTGACCAATTCAAGGGGGTCAAGTTCTTCAACAAGATTTACCTAAAGTCTGGATACCACCATGTTCCCATCGAACTTACTGATGTATGGAAGACATCTTTCAAATCTAAAGAAGGTCTCTTTGAATGGTTGGCCATGCCCTTTGGCCTAACAAATGCACCAACAACTATCATGAGGTTGATGGATGATGTCTTGAGAAACTTCACCAACTCTTTTATGGTGGTATATCTGGATGACATCTTCATCTTCAGCAAAACTTAGGAGCAGCACATGCAGCATATTCAACAGGTTTTGAGCACTTTGCGAGAGCACAAGATATATGCCAACTTGGGAAAATGCTCCTTTGGGATGAATAGGGTCCAATAATTGGGATACATTGTTGATGAACATGGGATACATGTGGATCCAGCTAAGATCCAAGTCAACCATGATTGGCAAGCCACAACCAAACTAACCGAGCTTCAAATCTTCTTGGGACTTGCCAACTTCTATCAATGGTTCGTGTTGGGATTATCCCATATTGCATGGGCCCTCAGACAAGTGACCAAGGGCGATGGTAAGGAAAAGTTCACGTGGGGGAAGGCACAACAATAAGCATTTGATTATCTAAAGCATCGCTTATGCTCGGCTCTAGTATCCTCCTTACCCGATATGAAACAATCGTTTGATACTGAGATTGATGCATCTGACTATGTTGTAGGTGCATTTCTCACTCAACACAGTCATTTGGTAGCATACCATAGTGAAACACTCTCATATGTTGTCCAAAAATACTACACCTATGACAAGGAAACGTATCCCATTGTACAATCATGTCGTCAATGGAAACATTACATTCTTGGAAAGGAGACAATCATCTACACTAATCACAAGCCTCTGCAGTTCATACAAACACAGGGGAAGTTGCAGAACGATGGCCATCAGAAGTGGTCGACATACCTGCAGCAATTCCATCTCAACATCAAGTACCAAACAGAGAGCACAAATTGTGTTGATGACTGCCTTAGTCGACCTATCGTGGTTGCACTCACCACCGTACTCCATTCCTGTGGGCATGAGGCATCTGATTTGCCTCAACTTTATCAGCAAGATCTTGACTTCGCCACCACCTATCATCTCTTCGGTACAGGCGCAAATGTCACTGATTTTCACATTCAGGATGGACTGTTATGCCATCTGGGTCACCTCTGTGTTTTTGCAAGTGAGTGTGCAAATATGATTTGGGAGGATCACTACAGTCGGATGGAAAGACATTTTGGCGTGGAGAAAATTGTGGTCATTCTACATAAACATTTTATTGTCCAAAACTTTGACAGGACGTCAACAAGTGTATCAGATCTTGCACTGCCTATGCCATTGTCAAGCCATCCATCAAGAAGCAAGGGTTATACACCCCTCTTACTACTCCCGAGAGGCCTTGGGAATCCATCTCAATGGATCACATTTCTGGCCTTTCATCCACCAAGCAAATCAATGATTGTGTATTTGTGGTGGTTGATCGGTTTTCAAAGATGGCCATTCTCACAACTTCTAAGAAGAGCATCATAGCAGCAGATACTTCCAAGCTCTTCCTCGAAGGAGTATAGGTCCATTTTGGGATACCATGGACCATCATCTCTTATCGGGACAACAGGTTCCTCAACACATTTTGTTTGAGTCTCTGGTAACTGTTGGACACCAATATCACTAAATCCACTTCCTTCCACCTCAAACCGATGGCCAGACAGAGGTCGTCAATTGAATTATTGTGAAAATCCTACACATCTATAACTCTAAGCATCCATGTACATGGGATGAGAGTCTTCCATGTGTTCATCACAGCTACAACATGGATCTCCATTGCTCCACCGGTCATAGCCCATTTTAGGTGGAGCTAGGATTCCAACCCTTGGGTCCCATTGATGTTGCACTACCTCTTGCAACCACATAGACAAAATCTTCCCATGTTCAATCTGAGGCTGAAAAAGCCACCATATTCATTGAGAGGATTCAACACATCTGCCAACAGGTCCATGAGATTTTGCAGAAATACAATGTTAAGTACAAGTAGCATCATGATCAACATCGAGTACCGCACAAGTTTTAGGTGGGAGACAAGGTTTGGTTACATTTGCAAAAAGAACGCCTTACATGGCCCCATCGGAAGCTCTATCCACTTCGTCATGGCCCTTACACTATCACCAAGGCTGTGGGAGACAATATTTTTGAGCTCAACACTCCCCCCTTCCTTGGCTTGCACATAGTGTTCAATGTGGACCTCCTCCAGCCATATTTTCCACCATTATTGGACACCTCAGAGATCGTAGAACAATTGAAACCAATAGATCTCAACCCTAACTGCATGGAAAAGGAATCCACTGATCAGATAGTGGACACACAAGTCAAGGGAACTCACCAACAGAGGATCCAACTTTATCCGGTTCTCAAGGCAGGGCAGCTCCTGCACTAAGGAAAATAGCTCACCCAGGGCCAAATTCAGTATAAATTTCCTCACCTGATGGGGGCACTCAACACAATGGAGACCATTGATTCCTAAGGGGGGAGGACTAATCTAGGTGGATATTGGTGGCCACCTAACTATTCCAACTATATCCTTTTGACACAGCTTCCAGGTGGATATTGGTGGCTTCCCACCTAATCCAACTAGCTCATTTTGGAAGTTTTCATGTCAGTACATCTTTTTGTACTTCTAGGGTTGTTTTGGGGCCCTAAACAGTGTTTTTTTGGCTTTCCAAAGTCAAATTGTAGACAAAGTCAGAGTTTGACGACATAATGTGTAGTTATCAAAAATACCTTTCCACTGGGCTATCATGCGCCTAAAATGGAGGTCGTATGCAAAAGTTACGACCCTGAGAAGTTGAGGTACCAACTTACCCATCAGGGCCCACATAACTTTTGTCCTTTCATCTCCTAGGGTTAGGTTTTTGGATGTCTATGGTTTTGGAATTTGTGATTAATGTTAAAAAGGCCTCTGGAGACTCATTGTAAACATTCTTCTTAGACGAATGCACGTAGCAGCCACATCTCTTCTCATATATATCTACCACCAATTGAGCAAGTTGTTTTCAGTTTTGCAGTTTTACAGTTTCAACCTATTTTATTTATTCAATAGAAGTTATTGTTCACTGGATATTTGTTATTGTTCTCCATATCTTTGTGTTATTGTATTCAGTTTGTTATTTATTTCATTCTGCTCATAAATATGGATCATTATCTCCATTTACTTGTATCCTTCTATGATGAACTCTAGTGAATTGTTCTTCTTCACAATCTCAAGAGGTACAAATTTCATTGCAATAACTTCAAAAACACATGAAACTTTCATTTGAACAAGGAATTTCTAAATAATATTCATTATGTATTACATTTTGAGACCTTATGTGACCGAAAAAATTGTAGGAAAGAAGATGAATATTGTGGCATTGTAGTCAATGTGGCTATAATACCCTGTAATATGATGGTAATGCATTGTGTGTTCCATATTCTACAGATGCAACTAAACTAACAATAACAACTTCACCATCACCTTTCGTTGGAAGAAGTCAGAAGGTGGTGTGCTTATCATCATTTGTAGCAATTAAATGTCAAAAAAAAAAATATCCATTTTGATTTCTCTTTCCCCACCTTTTAATAGAGCTCACAGTAAGGAAAGCATCAGCAATGCCTACAAGAAAAATGGAGATAACATTACATATTATAAAGACAATTTTATGATATGAAATGAAAATATATTAAAACATATACATGTATACTCACCATCAATGATTTTAGTTGGTATCAATAAATATTTATTTATATAAAACACCTCATGTGGATGAAAATTCACACCTTCGAGAATATGGTGGTTGATACCAATAACATCAACATGACTCTCAATTATTCTTACTCAACAAAATATTCCACTAGTAGAAACCTCTACTAAACAATCCAACACTTCCATAGGATATGGAATTTTCAATAACTCATCTTTATACATACCAAGCAAGTATTCATAATAAATATGAATATGCATGCCTACCTTTATGGTAAAATCAAATGGATTTTTGCTATGCACCAAAATCATGTCCATTTGAATGAATTTATTTCTACTAATATTGAAAAATCAACCATTTCTCAATGAGGGAGTCACATCTGAATAGGATCCCATATAAAACCCTCAGTTGAGGAGTAAATTTGGGTTCTTGGGAGAGATACCCAACATGATAACCATCTTTCTGAACTCAGTGGTGTACTCATGTACACTCTGCCCCTGCCTGAGCCTAAAGTAGTGCCATTGGATCCATTGGTAGTCTACATACCCGATAGGGTAGAATTGGGACTTGATGAGGGTTTTGAAGTCCTCCCACCTAGTTACTGGCGGATCACCCTCTAGCCTACGTGTTTCTATGTGTATTTCCCACCAGGTTAAGGCATGGCCCTCTAACTTCAATCTAGATAATTAAATCTTCTTCCCTACATCTATATGGTGAACACTAAAATAAACTTCTAGTTATTGCAACCAATGATTCAGTTTTAGTGCATCGATCTCATCTTCGTATGGCTTTATGTCCACTTTCACTTCCATATTGAATAGGGACTGTGAAGGGTTCATGACACTCGAACTTGGTTTCTCTTTCTTGGATTATTTTCACAACTCCTTTCCTGAGTCTTCTTGATCTCTCAATTTCCCCTCTGATATGATCTCTAAGTTAGATCCTTCATCATCTTCAAATATTCCAATAATTCTTGCTAGAGGTGCCATGAGGAGGTTCATATTGTGATTGATGTTGACAACTTGTGCTTCCAACCACTCAAATCTCTCTTTTGTTGGGTCTCGGATCCTGCAACTTCCCACAAATATCCAAAAGAAAAACCTGCTCTGATACCAATATGATCTGTAAACTTCCATGGATATTCCACTGGAACAATTCATCACAACAGATTTGATAAATAACTGAAATATTTACTATTGAGGTTACTTTTCCTTTAGATCTGAGACTCTTGATTATTGGTTTTCTTCTTTAATAAAATGTATGAAATGGTTCAAATGCGAAAAATAGAGAAAATAAACAAATACACACACAATCCACAAATAAACATGGGATATGACCTGGGAAACCCAATACGGGAGAAAACCAAACTAGAAGGTGATCCTACTCTGCTCTCTTTTCTCTGGTATAGAAATTATGAAAGTACAAAGAAAGAGGCATTCTTTGTGGAATTGCCTTTGACCCGTGGCTCATATCGTTGCTACAAAATCTCTCCTCTTCTGTTATGCTCACAAAATACTACTCTCATATGTTTTGCTCAGCTATGGAACAAGATACAATGCAAAATAATGGAGCCTCTTCTCCTCTTAGTGGCCCAGTATTTAACATAGCCCAATAGCCATCTAGGGGTAGGTTTTTGACTTCCTCAACCCTCAATTGTGATAGGATTTTGGAACTTCTAGAATCTTCTTGAAATTACATATGTGGTTGGCCCCATATGCATGACTAACGAGGGCTGACGTGGCATCCTCTGGTACCATGGTGGTCAACACGATAGGTCAATTTGCAGGAGGCATAACTTTTGCATACGAACTCTGATTGACACATGGTCTACACCATTGGAAAGGTATTAGAGTGTATAACATCGTCAAGGGGGTGGGTACATGTTATGGACACCTTCACCCCAAAAAAAATGTCATTTAATGCCTAAAAATGGCTCTAGAAGCTTCCAGACCCCAATTTTCCAAACGGGGACCTGCCACAAAAATGGACCTCCAAGGTGATTCCTCCAATTTTTTCCACTCTGAAAGGATCAAGATAGATTAAAAACAACATAATGATCCAATCCAGATCACATAGTGGTTGAATCCTATGGGGAGAGTAGTTCTAACTAAATCAATGCTCTTAGCTTTACCATTATATCAATGTTCAACAATTTTAGCTCTAGCTTTCATAATGAACCAGATCTCAATCAATATAAGGAAGTTTCTTTGGCAAGGAGGAAAAAAAACACTAGAATATATCATTTAGTCAATTCAAAAACTGTTAGAATTTCAAAGGATAGAGGTGGTTTGGGGATCATAGACCCAACTATGATTAACTTGGATATTGGAGCCAAACTAGTATGGAGAATGATCACTGGCAGACTTGAATGGTGGAAAAAAGTTTTTTGGAAAAAGTATGTTAAAGGATCGAGAGATAGATGTGTTCAGAAATCACTAAAAGTGAAAACAAGTTCTCCTATTTTGAAGCTTCTCAAAGAAGCAATTTTGGTAATAAAGGACAAATTTACATGGATACCGGGAAATGGAAAAGAAATTAAGATTTGGATGGACAACATCTATGGAAAGGAATCTTTGTTGGGTATATTGTATTTGGTTCCCCTAAAAAAATGGATGGAAAACAAAAATATCCATACTCTTTGATATATCTGATTGGGAAGATATTTTTTAATGATGGGTTAGCTGGAATTTTGGTTCCCTCCAGTCTAGTTGAGATCTTTGGTTTCTTCTCTTTCCCGTGCACTTATTGGATGCACCCCTTGGAATAATTCTATCAATGATAGTTGTGGCTGGGGTGATTCCTCTTTATTAGTCAAAGAAGGGTATCTTTTCCATCTTGAGGCCTCTGAATTACCCCAAATATCCTCTTTATGGAAGCACATCTGGAACAGTGACGGTTTGCCTAAGATTAATATATTCTTTCAGATTTTGGTTCATGAAAATATTCTTACAATAGAAAAGTTGAAGAAAAAATGAGTGGTCGGTCCTTCACAATGTGTATTATTCACTCAGGCAAAAGAATCAACCTATCTTTTTTTTATTGAATGTAGTTATTCTAAAGAAGTTTGGTTGAGTTCCTTTGTTGGGTTGAGCCAACAAATTCATTGGCCTTGCAAATGGGATGAAATGTTCTTGAAATGGAGCAAGCAATATTTTGGTGCCTTTCAAAATAAAAATAAAAAAATATTTGAAAATAATATGGAATGCTCTTCCAAAGTTTCTACGCTGGAAGATTTGGTTGAATGAATGGACTAAACTAGAATAAACAACTTCCAAAGAAAAATCCTTGGTTACTGAAAATGGAAAATAAAGAAACCTTGATACAGATGAGACTTTGGACAATTCAAAAGAATGATGGGTAAAACAATTTAGCTCGGGCTTTAGAGCCTCTTTTTCCTCCTCTTATTGTTTGGGTCCTTCTCATTCTTGGAAAATTAGGAAAGACCCTAAGGAATTTTGAGTTTGGTGGTTGCAACAATAGTCATTTTCTCTTTTCTTTGATAGAGTTTCAACGAATAATCCAGTGGTAGTANCTTTTTCCTCCTCTTATTGTTTGGGTCCTTCTCATTCTTGGAAAATTAGGAAAGACCCTAAGGAATTTTGAGTTTGGTGGTTGCAACAATAGTCATTTTCTCTTTTCTTTGATAGAGTTTCAACGAATAATCCAGTGGTAGTATGTGTTGGTGGATGTCTTTATGATCTTGGAGGAAACATGATCATTCATTATGCATGGGGGTTAGGGAAGGCCTCGAATAACCCAACAGAGGATTACTCCATGTGGTGCGGTATATTTATTTCCAAGGGGAAAAACTTTAGATCCATAATGATCCTTGGAGACTCAATGTTGGCCATCAAGGCAATGACAACTCATTCTAGTCTAATGTGGAATAAGCTCAAAATCTCACTTTCTAGAATTAAATGTAAACTATCCTTGTTTGATAAAGTCTCATTCATGCATATAAAATGAAATTTGAATTCAGAGGCTAATCATTGGGACAAGTTTTCTTATATTTGATCTCGTGAATATTGTCAAAAAGTGGAGATCTTAGCTATAATCCAATCCCCTAGATTAATCAATAATTGGCTACCAATGAAAAACGTCTCTTTTATGATTCAATTAATGGAAATGGGTAATATATGTCTTGGGAAGGTTGAAGGGTGGAGCTCTGTTCTCCCAATTCATTTTCATTTATAGGGATATTTGGTAGGATTTTAGGAAATGGGTATGTTATGTTTTGGAGGTGGTTTCAGTGATACTTATGGTGGATTTTCTAGAGTATCCCCTTGTCTAGTCCTGGTGGTGGTTGCATCAGAGGTCCATCTTACTATTATTTTCTCAGAGAAACAACTTGCTCCACCATTAATGCTCAACATATGGAAATTATTTCAATGGCCTCTAATAAGCAGAGAATAGAAAGCTTAGGCCAAGCAGTGCAAAAGGAAGTGCACAACAATGTATCCTTAGTATGTATTATCGAGTTGTTTTTTCTTTGGGTTCATATGTAAGATTAGCCACCTGCAGACCAACTTGGAACTCATTTTTTGTGAAGACTCTCAAGATTCTAGATGTAAGCTCTAATCAGTGTGTAGTTTTGTGGGAATTTGATATCTCAAAAGGATGTAATCTATTGCTATCCTTGACACATCCCTTATTTGAATAAATATAAAATTGTGTTTCGATTGTATATATATATATATATATAATCCACACTGGTGTGAATTATTAGTTAGAGTGCACTAGAAAAAAAATTCTTTGTTAGAACTTTTGACCACCAATTTTTTTAATTTATAGAGAACAACTACTAAAATCTCTACTATCAATTGCAAAGGTTTTAGCAGAGTTTTTTAATAATTTTGCCCAATCTTATAATGCTAAAACCTCTACCAAGTGGTGTTTTCATTGTAGTGATGATTGGCCCTCATGATTTGATTGGGGGTTGGCAAGGTACCAATAATCCCACTCTTTCTTAAGTTCTATAGGGTGGGACAAGATGTTTCAAATATTTTAAAGCTCAATGCACTACGCCGATTGGTTGAATGCTTTGAGCTTCACGTAGGAGGTATCAGAATTGATTCCTTGGGCTACTTGTCATTGTTCTATGCCTTACTCAATGTCTTGATTAGGTTAGGGATGGTAATTGGCGTTTACAAGTTTGTATTACTTACCATCAATGAATGTGGGAAAGTGCCCAAGAATTTCCCAATAAAGTTTTCCTAGGAAAAATAAAACTCTTCTAAACTACTTGAAAAGAAAAAATGACAATACTAATGTGGTAGAAAATGTTGATAAATCTTCTAACCTAGACCTCTATGTTTGGTAATTCCATTTAATATGTACAATTTTTTGTCTTGACTATTGGGTATATTTTAGGATTTTCCTTTAGGATTTTTTTATTTTTTTTTAATATTGAGTTATAGAAAAGGCCTTATATTTATTAGTCCCTACCAAAGGCAAGGACTATAGTAATGAGTTGGTCATTGACCAGCTATTAGTTCCATCTTTTACTTTTATTTTTTTTAGATTTCCAATGTTCAACATAGGGAAATCTAGATAATATTTTTTATTAGAATTAAAATAAATCAAAAACCTTTTTTTCTTGAATCTTATTGGCCTTCGACTTTGAAGTCTTATTGCCACAGTGATGACACACATAAATACTCACCACATATTGCATTAATACTATTGTTGTGTTATCCCCGTATAATTATTAGTAGTGTCTCTCTAACGAGTGTTATGTAAACTATCAGGTAATAAATCACTCTACTTTCTCAAATTCTGGTCAATAAATATAGTCGTTTGTCTATCGCGGTGTGGCTTATGCTTGTCACTATATCACCACCTCATAAATCACTCTACTCTACCAAATGACAGTTAATAAATTGGTTGTTGGTTTTTCATGCCTTTTGCTTGACATTGCTACCATTTCCTTTTGTTCGCCACCCTATAACCGCCTAGCTAATAAAAAATAATCTTTACAAACCACCTTCATCAATCAATTTCCCTTTACATAAAACCTAGACTAAAACAACTGCAAAACAATTTGAAACTAATGTTGGACGTGTCCTTGGTGTCGAGATGAGGAAGAGAAAGAAGATCATTAGTGTTGAGATGAGGAAGAGGAAGAGGATCATCATTGTCAATGGTAAAGTTTCAAAGAATATCGAACAAATCAAGCATGAACCAATTATCACATGTTTGTATATTTTGATTTACATTGTTAATTATCATGTTGAACAAATCAAGCACGAACCAATTAAGACCTATTTATATAATTTGATTTGCATTCATTGATTCTCGTGTTTGAAATCACAGTTGCAATGAAAAAAAAATTAAATTATCATGTTTGAATTAAGAACAAGTTAGCATGTGTCATTTCAAATTTTGATTGTCTATTTCATGGGGTAGAATAGTAAAGATTTGACTAATTTAATTGTCATCGATTGGGTTGTGTGCTAAACCCCACATCACACCAACATGTCATATCACATAGATGATAGACCATGAATAATCCAATGGAAACTATTGCATCAACAATATCATACAAATTCATATGAAGGAACGTTGGCATGCATAGACTTACTGCCTCATCCACTCTAGAGATGTTGGATAAATTTGGGCTCTAGATATAGGAACGTGTTAAGGAGAACCCCATCAGTGAGGTGTGTGAACTCCATGTGATTTTGGACCAATGACAAGCCAATGCCCACCAACATCAACATCTTGAAAAAATGTGTGATTTTTGACTACAGAACAACAAGTCCTACCAGTCCCAGAAGGCCAATGAGGCACACTAGAGGTGGCAGGCTCCTAGATTCATAGTATTCATATATGATGAGCTCTCTTATGATAAATTTCAAAGGATCGTGTATTTTTTCGAGGAGATTGAATACATTAGGCTTCATGTCCTGGGATATGTTGTCAGTGTTCTAACAGCCTAGTGGTAGAGCATATTTAGCATCAGGAATCGATAAGTCCTAGAAATAGAAGGTCAAGGAATCATGGTTCCATCCCTATCCCTTCATTAACGATCGAAGGATTTACAGGTTTGAAGTGAGTCTCACGTAGATGACAATTATGCCTTTGGTGCCACCATTCTCTGAAGTTGTAGGTATACATTGAAGTGACTTTGCCCCAAAAATGGCAGCATCACTACATACAATCTTCTTTTTTTGTTGTTGCTTCTATCATTTCCTCCTCCTCCTCCTCCTCCTCCTTCCATGGAAGGCCTATGATTTTCAGACCAAATGTGTCATTGATATATCACTCTCACGATGGGAATAACCCAATTAAACAAATCACCCACATCGTTATTCCATCACCCACCAATCTAGATTTTTGTAGAACATTTTTTCCTCACCAACTAGCAAACATTCCATATTGGTATTGACATTTGTAATATAGCATTGAGTCATACACCTCATTGAATGGTAGGTTTGACTCACTTCGTTGAATGGTAGGTTTTTCGGTGATTGCTTTATCCTTTACATATAAACCTAATTGAATGGTCCATTTTTCAATGATCACTTTATCTTTTATGTACATGTAAACTATGCATTGATGATCTTGTTAATATATGGTTATATGATAAACAAGAAACAAGCCTCAGTTTCATGTCAATATCCATTAGGACAAGACTTCCTTTCCATATGTTGCAACAAGTTATTTCCCTGGACATAATGTACCATTCTCCATTCTGTGTATCATTCTCCATTATGTTAAAGTGTATGAATTATGAAATATCTATGAAAACAAATATGTAAGCCATTGATTTTGGACCATCTATCTATAGAGTTGGTCCAAGGGTCAATAAAGACCTCACTAAATTAATCAGTCCTTACTTTCACCCCTATATCTAATATCATGAATCATTTTGTAAATTGAACCCCATGTTTATTTTCACAAAAATGTCGCGGCTTTCTTCCCTCAATCTAATATGATAAATTATTTTGTAAATTGAACCCCAAATTTACTTTGACAAAAATGTCACTACATGCTTCAAAATGAGGGTAATTTTGAATTTTTTCCTAATTTGACCATTTGTTAATATTAATAGTCCCTTAGGCAGTAAATATGACAACATTATGCCTTCCTGAGAATAATCCAAAGAACAATGTACATATATGTATGTATAGCTATGAAACATCTATATAATTTATACATGTTGATCAATGTTTAGAAAAATATATTATTTGGTCGAGAAAACATGTAAATCAACAAAATTATTATTTATTAAAAAAATCATCTCCATGTTTATGGGAATAAACAAGTGCCACTATAGTGGAGATGTCCCTACCGAATAGTTTTGTTAGAATTGTTGTTTTAGGTGAAGTATAGTAAGTGTCAATACTATCAATTCTTGCAAAAGTAGAATCTATTTAATTTTCTATGCTCCGATGGGCTTTGAATTTGTTTACTCGGGAATAGTAGTTTCACAAACGAAGGCATATCTTCCATACTCTGGTACTAAGAAGATATGTCNTTTGAATTTTTTCCTAATTTGACCATTTGTTAATATTAATAGTCCCTTAGGCAGTAAATATGACAACATTATGCCTTCCTGAGAATAATCCAAAGAACAATGTACATATATGTATGTATAGCTATGAAACATCTATATAATTTGTACATGTTGATCAATGTTTAGA
>SNQJ01S0037680.1:7540-35623 GCA_010110895.2 Picea sitchensis
CTCTCTCTCTCTCTATATATATATATATTTATGAAATATATCTACTACAAATATTTAATAAAAAATATTTATAAAATTACAATAATATAAACAACATAAATATTGGATGTATATGTAAGAACAATGAATTATAGTTATGGTTGTGTTTATTTCTACAAAGCATATTTTGGGAGTAAATTGGTATCAAAGCATTATTTTCCTTTATACAATTTGTGGTTAAGAGTCATCCTCATACCAAGAAGGACGAAGAAGGAAACATAGGACAAGTTGTAGTGACATTAACATACTCAAAGTTGAAGTTTGTAGTCTTAACATGAAGGTTAGGTTCATGGATTCAAAGTATCTTAATATTTAATTCTTCGATTATTTAATTATTCATTATTTAACCTTTTATACTATTAATTGAATCTTTCCTCATTACTTTTCACCCATCTTATAATTTTTTTATTATTTTATTATTTATTCTATTTTTGGTTAATTATTAATAATTTTAACTTTTCATTAATTCAAATCGGTAAAATTATAACAATTAGAGTTTTTCTAGTTTGTCCTCAATGTTCATATTAATTTTATCCTTTATAAGCCTCCTCTCGACACTTTTTTCAATCATCATTGCTTCATTAGCCCCTGATGATGGGTGGAGTGTCCACTTGAAATGTTGGACATTTCAAAACTGCTTACACAATTTATATCCATAAATCTAACATATAACCTTAATGAATATTGATTATATTTTGTAGAACTTGACATCAGTGCCACAACATTACATGCCATAAATGCTTCAACAAAACAAGTTGCAAGTAAACATGAAGAAATGTGATCTTTTCAAGCAAGAACAAATATACCTAGATTTTATGAATGTTAGAGGTTATATGTTAAATATCGATCTGTTACACACCAAAATTGCACACCTAGGTATCTCACCCTAAGTGTCGCAAAGTGACGTATGCACCTTGGTAAGTGTCGCATGCATTGTCGCAAGTGTCGTATGTACCTTCCCAAGTATGACATTCACTTTGTTAGGTGTAGCTACCTCTTAACACCATGAAAACAATTGTCCATGACCCCTAAGTCATATTGGAGGAAGAAATCCATCATTTCAAGGTCAAAACACACATTTTTCTTGGAAAAATCGACATTTTTTGAGCAATTTTGAAGGGTGGTGCCCCCCTAGCCATGTTGAGGGAGCACATATGCCCCCCCTGCCTTGTTAAGGGAGATTCATGGCACTCTATCTCTCACTCTAGGGGAGCGCCATTCTTGTTGAGGGAAAATGGGGATCCTCCACCTTATTCTATGGGCCAACTCTCTCAATATGGGGTTGGTTATTTTCAACCCCCATGCTATGGATTCACCTTAGGATATAATCCAAACCTCAAGGAGCCATATCCTCAACCATATCCTTCATTTTCTCATGGTGGTTGTGCCTCTAAAGCCTATATATTGAAGGATTTTCCAAGGAGAGGGGGGATCTAGATATGAGCATATCAAACCTATGATATAGTAAGAGGTAATCAGTCAAAGTATCATCATTTTGATCTCAGTATATTAGCGCAAGGGGTTGGTTGAGGAGAGCTTGAACAGGCTACTGCAACATCAATCGTGGTCTGTAAGTATTCTTTTTTGGGTTCTCATTGAATATACTTGGCCTATTTCCTTCAAGCTTGTGTATTCTTGCATATGCATGTATATTGTTGCTTTAATTGTCGTAGATTAATTTGTTTTACCTAATCAACTAGAGTAGGAGATAATTGTTTCTATTTGCTGCCTATTGCAGGTATCAAGTTGTGCCAGGTGGTTTGAAGATCAAGCTCACAGATTGGAAGCAAAGAGGACACAATTCGTAAAAAGGTACACCATGCCCTTTCTGATTGGTTAAAATGAGTTTAAAGGGATGTTAGTGTACACTTGTAGTGTTTTTGTCTTGGTATAGGGGTCTTCTAATCCAAGGGAAGTTTCAGTTGTCTGTAGGGGAAACATTCCGTAACAGAAATTGGCGACTCCACTGGGGATCAAATTTGACTAGTCTTTCCTTGGATCGTATAAAGCCTTTACCTTTCATTATATATTGTTTGGTGCTTGATTCTGATCTATTTCCACTTCCATATTCCTCATTGAAGAGATCACTGAGTCATTGATTGTATTTTTTGAGATTTTATCCTTTTTGAGCAATTTTTTGAACTTTTTAGAAAAGTGGCACTCCCTTGCAGTTCACACCAGGGCACCATCTACTTGACTGGCGCTCCCCTCTAGTGTAAACTAGGGTTCCATGGCGCTCTGTCCCTTTGAGAATAGGGGTTTCAGTCTCTTTTTTTAGGCTTTTGTGCCCGTTTTTGCTTGATTTTTCTCAATCTTCTTTTGAGAGGTTTTTACCTCAAAGACTCCTGGATTGTCTTGGACTTTGTTTTCCTGCGAATTTGACATTTATCACTCATTTATGTTTCTTCTTTGAGTTTGCAATTTTCTCCTGGTTATGATCCCCTTGGGTTAACAAAATCCCTTGGTTCATCCTTCCTTCCAGTGCTCTGATCTTCGTCTCGCAAAGCTTTCAAATTGCCTGGTTGTTTAGGACTATTCATCAACTAGGGTTTGCAAAGTTGCTTGGTATTGAGCCTTTATTTCTTCATTGAAACATCTCGCTTTTCTTGATGATTAGGAATATATTTTTTCCCACAACCCAGTCTTGAACATTGTTTCTTGTTGCTCGTGTTTTGAGGATTTTCATGAGTGCTTGTCTTCTTTCTCTTTTGCACCTTTCAATTCTTGATTGAATAGGTTATCCCCAACTTGTTTTCTTTTAGTTCTCATCATTTTGAGTGCGCTTTGTTAGATTGATTTTTTTTCTCATACTTCTTTGTGTCAAACATAGATGTCTTCATTTCACTTGAAAGTTAAGAATAGAAAACGTTTGCATATCTCCTTGCATACATAATCAAATGAAGAAACATTTTGCATTCATTAGGAAGTTTGTTTTGGTTTGTGTTTGGAAAAAAAGATATTTTTTCATGTGCATTTCAGTTTTCGGAAAAAATTGCTTGGTAGTCTGGCATCATTATATACCAAAAATTGAAAGTTGCATTGTTTTGAGTGATTTCATGTGTTAAGAAGAATATAACTCTTCTCCTTCCCATACATAGGATTCATCGAAAAGAACGAACTGCATATCATTATTTTGCATTCTATTGGAGTCGAGTGTCTCTCACATCATTAGTTTTGTCTATGTGAACCCTTTGAGTAAAATCCATTAAAATCAACCATGCACTAATAAAATCAACTAGAACATTTTTTGGTTTTAGCACACCAACAATAACACAATATTAGGGTCTTTGGACTAGAAAAGTGAGTAAATTGTCCAAGACTACTAAACATAATGTAGAGCACTAAAGAGCGCACAAATCCAACTTTCATATAAGCATAGTTGGGAATCCCCTCTCAAATAGGGTCTAAACATGAGGTCATGTGTGGAAGAGAAGCGAAGATTACCCCTCCAAAGATTGACCAATCGTAGCGGAAAGAGCGTATATTGGGGGGGTTTCTTGAGTAACCACTAGTTTCATTTGGTCTCAGTGCTTCATGAACTCCAAATTCAACTTGGGTCCTCTGGAGTCTCACCGGTCCACTTTTCTTTGTTTCTCTTGAGGAGCTTCAAACTTTGATATCCTAACCATATGTTTGGTCCCGATTGTCAACTGTACCCACCCGGAGGCTGACTGAGAGTTGGTAAACTTAGTGTCCTTTCCTAGGTATCTACAGAGATGACTATGGGGGGATTCCCATGGTACCTAAGGCATACATTGTATCACACTCTCAATACCCTTGGAGGGTGATCCCAAAAAAGCGAGGTTTATTTTCATCGAGAAGGGTTGTTACGTGGAGGTCGGGGTAACTGCTTCTCATTTCTTCGCTAGTGTTACGAGGAAAAACACTATATGGCATGGGATAAACCGTAACAGATGGAATGACATGAAAAAACAAACTATAATCCCAAGTATGCTATATAAATGAAATGCTAACAAGATAAGATCAAGATCCTACCTCATCCAGACGTTCGATGAAGACCATTATTGAGCACACAACTCAAATCTTTATACCTGCAACTTGTCCTCAACAACCAAGATACGCAAGAATATGGTGATAATATATAATGTTAGAATATAAAATAGCACAATTCATTAAAATTCATGACAAATATGACCATGGAATAATAATTCAAATATTTGCAAGATATCAATTGGACGAGAAAAGAGTATGTCTATTAAAAATGATCAACACAAGTGTATAAGTGACAAAATTATGTAACGACACACATCGAAACCGAGAAACTAAGTCCCTCTAGCTAGGCCTACACAACTTTAATCCTCCACCAAAGGCAAGCTCATATAAATGAGACAATGAGGTTCTCCACCAAAGAAGGAAGATGTTGGGGTCTAAACAATGTTTTCAGACTTTCAAGGATAAAGGGGTATAGACTCAATGTGAAGTGAAATTTCTCCAGAGTATCTTTGCTCTCAAAAGTTGAATTCTCTCCTCTTTCACAGCTTGGATATGGCTTAATTTATAGCCTTCAAATGGAACTGAAGGGCCGAGTCAGAGCGTTTCCAGTATATGGAAGGTCAAGGATCATGGATCTCATGACGTGACATGGAAACTCGACACAATTTTTAATTTTGAGCACCAAACTTGATGTATACAGGCTGTAGTGGTGCAACTTGTATATACGCATGTTGTCTCATTGGTAGGGCATGTATATGTAGAAAAATATTATTTTTTGGCTATGGAAGGTACACAAAGGGGACTTCAAGTCTGCATAGGGAAATGGAAAGGCCATCCAAGAAAGTTGCATGGGGTGAGGAAAAAATTTCTATAACAGCTGGTGGCTTGATATCCCGTCTTCGGAAAATCCTTGAGCCTACTGTTGCTTGGTTGATTTCTTTTAGTTTTCATAGGAGTGTGTTTCTTTGAACTTCATAGTCGGCCTTGGGATCAAAGATATCACAGTATACAAGGTATCAGAACCTGACATTCAAGAACCTCAACCCAATGTTTCTTACAAAGGAATGATCAAAGATCAACCTTCTGAGAGTGGGAGCATCGCTCTTGGAAGTGGCCAACACATTGAAGAACCGGTGACAGGCTTCATAGAAATCCTTGCATCTTATGTGAGTCCTCTTTTTAATGATCCACTCATCCTACCACTCACTAATCCACTGTCTACGAGATATTTTGATTCCTATTCTTCTTAATATTTACCGCCCGATTCAACCACTACACCATCTTTTGGCATGAACCCACCGATTTTTGGTTTTCCTGAAGGACTTGGGAACTCATATTTTTCCACAACTCTTGTAGTTGATATTGTTGGTGCTTCATATTTATCGGAAACTGTAGTGACCTAGGTGATCCCGACTCAACCGTTTACGAATACATATCCATTCACACATGAGTCTGGTAACATTCATGCTTCATTATTTCCACACATGCACACACCAAGTGATTTACTTGGTCATTTCATAATTCAAATGGTCGGCACTCAAGTCATTCACACAACCATGGTTACACAAGATACTCTTCCTCCATATCACACATCAAGTACACCCTACATTGGAGGTCAATCTTCAATGGGATGCCAACCTTCAGCTGAGAGGCAACCTTCAGTTGCAGGGAAATTTTTTACTAGGGGGAATCTCGCATGGTTGCGACATCAACAAGCCTTGGGGAAAACCACTCCTGCAAGTCCTTCTATCCCTACTACCACTGGCATGTATCCTGGACATCTATATCTAGGAGTTGCAAATCCTTTGTGGGCTCAACCCAATTCAATGAGCATTCCTCTGCAAGGAAATTTTCCCTATCAATCTGTAAACCCCACGATTCCAACACAACAATCCCTTCAATCAAAATATATGGGAGGTCCATCAAGCCAACCACATCACATGGGGGGACCATAAGGTCAATCTCAGTACGTAGGAGGTCCATATGTTCAGTCAAAGTACATGGTTGGACAAACTGAACAACCACCTTACATGTGTGGATAACCCGGGAAACCACCATATATGGGAGGACCATTTAGTTTTGTAATATCAACACAACATGGATATGGTCCTACTGGTGTTCCCACACAATATGGTTATCACCAGTATCCACAGGATAATCAACAACTTCCATTCTTGGCTACGTTATATATGCCAGATATGTCACATTTAACAAACGATCCCATTTAGCATGCCCCATTTTGGACTGCCATCCCTGCCAAATTACCGTCTGACATCCCGAACTTCGATGGAAAACATGGGGAATATCCTAACAATCATGTTATGAATTTTCATTAATGGTGTTCTTCCAACTCTTTGATGAATGATTCCATTCGTCTGAGACTTTTTCAGAGTTTACAGGTGTAGCAACAAAATGGTATATTGAGTTTCTGCGTAACTCCTTTGTTGACTTTAAGTCTCTTTCCATGGATTTCCTGATGCATTTTCAGTTTCCTATATGGTATGAGATCGGTACAGATTTTTTGACTTCACTTCAACAATCCTCTTCCACCCACATATCTAATCACATTCATGAGTGGAGACAACAAAGATGGTTAATTAAGGCCCCAATTCTAGACCAACTCCTTGTGGATTGGTTTACAAAGTCTCTCTTGCCTCCCATTTCCAGAGATGTTGTTATGGTAAACATTGTTACCAAGGAGAAGGCTATCTATCATGCACAATATTTGGACTTGGTATATTCCCAGTCCGATACACTTTACGATCTGATCCCTCATGCCCCTCGCCCATCAAATGATCCGATAAGACCTGCTACACATCCCAGTTCCGTTTCAAACACCACAACTAATTCCGCTCCTACTCAAACCTCCAAGGTGAATGCGGTCGAATGGACTTCATCTCATCAACCATGAGGTAAGAAGAAAAACAAGGGTAAATCTAATAAATCTTCTAACCAACAGGATACTACAGATACTGTTGATACTCAACCGAATAGGAAAGCTAAGTTTCCTTGCATGATCTACGAGGAAGACCACTACACGAAATATTTCCCTCACTGTGAGGAAATCACTAAATTTCTGAAGGGTACCTCCCAACCAGTTCAAAAACAACATCTGGTTGCACAAAACCCTGTCCCTCCGCAAGGAGGCAACCCAGGTTATTCCCACCATAGGGATGCTTCCACAAGTGCCTATGAGGTGTACATGTTTAAGATGGTTAATGTCATGACTCGAACAAAAACTTATGACACTCCTCTAGGTGATCAGACTAAAGGAAAGGTTGTCGATCAACCCTCCACATCCACTCCTCCATCTTCTAATCCTCTTCAGATTGAGAATCCAATTTATGATGCAGTGTTGCGCCTGCCCAAGAGTGCAATTCACAAAGAAACATTTAATCCAAATTCTTGTGCTGCCCAAAACTACAATATTGTTGAAGATTTGACACAAGCATCTTGTGCTATGTAAACCCTTGAAGTTCTATAGAAATTTCCAAGTCAACGTAGAACCTTGTTGTCATCCATTGGAGCTATGGATCCTACAGAATCAAATATGATTATGTTTAATCTGAACTACTTTAAAGAGAGGCTCTCCCTTCAGTTAGCTTTCCAAATTCAAATTTTGGTTGGTGGGAAGAACATTCATCGCACTATTTTGGATGAAGAAGCCTCCACCTGTGTCATGTCTTTGCCATTTGCGAAAGCCCTTGGTTCTCCTAAACTTACCCTGTTTCCTACCACCTTGACAACGTTTGATGGACATGGTTTCCAATCTCACAGACTCTTGTAATCTTTCATTGTGACATTGAAGGGTAACATTGTTTCGATTGATATCAAAGTGGTTGATGCACCCCTGGATTATAATTTGTTACTTGGTCGTAGTTGGTTCTACGTGATGATTGCCATCGCATCTTCGGTGTTTCGTATTTTACGATTTCCCCATCAAGGAAAGATTATCATTGTTGACCAACTTGACTATACAACTCCATATCTCCACAATGTTTTGGCGAATAATGTCCCTTATATAGGAAAAAATAGTTTTGAGTGTGTCGCAGTAGGTCTCCTTAAGGATTCCTCGCTCATGGGGATTTTTCCTTTTCCTTCTGATCCCACCCCGCAGGTTTCCACGTTAAATATGATTTCGACTATAGTGCGAAAATCCTTAGAATTATCTAATCCTTTGGTAGTACTTGGTATTGAAGAGCATAGTTCTTTTCTTGTGTCAAGATCAGTAAAAAATGAAACGAACACTTCGAGCATAGTTCATTGTCTCTCTCAAGCTCATTAAAAATGAAACAAACCCCCCTCCATTTGAATCGAGTCTCCCTCTGGATCGAATACTTGAACCTTGTTTTCCTTCGCCTAGTGAAAATGTTCCTATTAGTAACCATACGCCTAAATGAGGAAAGAAGAAGAGTCTTCGGAGGAAATGATGCTTGGGGGGTAGGTCACCAGCCTTTAAACGTCATGTTGGAGCGAAGCCACTAGATTGCTCCAAATAAACTGGGGGCACAATAACTTTAGAGAAACACACTATTAAGAGTGATCCTCGATTGGGGGTCATTCCCCTTGTAACGTAGTAGTCTTTTCTAGAACGAGATTAGTTTTTGTTCTTTCTCGTGCTCGTAAATACATGAGACTAGGTTACCAAGATTAGTCTTTGTTGTTTCTCGTGCTCGTTAATACATGAGAATAATTTACCGAGTATAATTTTATCTCTTTTTTGAACTCGTAAAAGTTGTACGAAAAAGGAACTCTTTGGAGTTTCCTTTAAGCTCTTTTCAGACTCCCTAAACATGAAAAGATTGTTGAGTGAACTTTCTTCCTTTCACTCTCGTTAAAAAGGTTTTGAAAGGACGTCTTTCGAGTGGTAGTTTATCGCGAGACTAATTATGAAAAGGAATATTCTAATAAATCATGATTAGAAGAGTTCTCCCTTTTATTG
Organism: Picea sitchensis; assembly: GCA_010110895.2. Lineage (NCBI taxonomy): Eukaryota > Viridiplantae > Streptophyta > Pinopsida > Pinales > Pinaceae > Picea > Picea sitchensis. The sequence continues at coordinate 16,476 of SNQJ01S0037680.1, forward strand.
TTTTACACTTTTTTCAGGCTTGGGAGACTAAATTTATGAAAAATTCACTCTTGGATTCATCTTTAAATTATTTTCAGACTCTAAACATGAAAAACCACCGATTTTACCTTCTTTGGGATTGTAAAACTATGCATCGAAGGACCTATGTGAGTCCAATATCCAGGACCCACACAATACCGAACCCCTGCTTCTTCAGGTTCATTAAACATATGAAGAGGGACTCATCTGAAGGATTAGCTATACCGAGCATCTGATATCCTCCTGAATATCGTTAAAAAAGAAATAGGTACTCATTTGTTTGGATGGGGGAAAAATTGAAGGAAGTGGGTCAAGGTTTTTGGAATCCTTTATGGAAGCTATTATCGCCCTTGAACATGGCACATGTTTGCATCTAATATTACAGATGGGTAATTTGTTTGTCTTTGATTCATACCAATTCCATGTGTCGCTATACTTTTTCATTCCAGTCAAAGAATGCTATTTTATCGTCACATTATGTTCTTATTACTCGTCGAGTCAATGTTTCCAAGTTAGTTGTCATGCCTCATCATGTTCAAGGGAAGCTTCACTTCAAACCATCCATCTGTAGGAATACCAATTTCAATTTCCTGTGTCAGTCCATACTCATTCGATCCACCATCTTACATCACTTTCTTGTGTCAATTTTGTGTCGATGATGGGAGGTACATCAAGGCCCTCCTTCAAAGAGTCTTTTCATGTCGACTTCAACACATTATTCGAGAATTAGAATTAGAAACCAATTAGTACCTTGGGACCTGCATGCCTCAATGGCACACCTCCTCTATTTCGAAAGTAGGTTTACATCAATGACCCCTGATCGATTCATTCCACTAATGTTTAACCTCAGTTCATTTATTCACATTTGTTAGAATGTACTAGGGTACCTTGGGAGTCATTGTCATCATTGGTGATTTCCCTTGCACTTGTTAATGGTTTACCTCAATGACTGTAAATCAAGTGGTTTCTACCATGTTCGACATCAAATCATCTATTCGCATGGCTAGATTTGTATTGCTTCAGGATCAGAACAAAGACCCTAGGTTGGGCGTTCACTTTGTTATCTTCTTTTCTCAAGCTGCGATGGAGATCATTTGAGCATGTAAAAGCTTTCAGTACAATCACCACGTTGTCAATGTTATTGATATATATACTGTCACATAGATTCACATTGTATTGATCCGTGGCTATGTTTTGTCATCTCGTATCTCTACAGTGTATTTTTTATGGCTGTGATCAGTTCATGTCATGGAGGTATGGATCCACATTGTATATTTGGTGGCCATATCCTTAGTCATTATTTTCATGGATCCATAGTGTATTGGTCGATGGCCTTGCTTCGAGCCATCTCGTATTTTAAGCATAGGTATGCTTGCCTCAGAAATGGAACATATATTAATACTATTTGATGATTGTTTGTAGTGTCTTCCAGGTTCTCCCACTCCAAAACCCTTGAATTGAAGAATTTGTAAAGTGTTTCGGAAATCAATTTCTCTTCTGACCTCAAACTTTAGGGGGAAATTTGTAACACACCAAAATTTCAAACCTAGGTATCTCACCCTAAGTGTCACAAAGTGACGTATGCACCTTAGTAAGTGTCGCATGCACTGTTGCAAGTGTCTTATAAACCTTCCCAAGTGTCACATTCACTTTGTTAGGTGTATCCACCCATTAACACAATGAAATAAGTTTTCCATGACCCCTAAGTCATATTGGAGGAAGAAACCCATCATTTCAAGGTCAAAACACACCTTTTTTTTTTGGAAAAATTGACCTTTTTTTGAGAATGCTAGAAGGTTGGCAGCCCCCTATCCACGTTTAGGGAGCACCGGTGCTCCCCCTGCCTTTTTAAGGGAGTGTCATGGCAATATATCTCTCACTCTGGGGAAGCACCATTCTTGTTGAGGGAAACGAGGGATCCTCCACCTTATTCTATGAACCAACTCTCTCAAGATGGGGTTGGTTATGTTTGACCCCCATGCTATGGATTCACCTAAGGGTCTAATCCAAACCTCAATGAGCCATATCCTCAACCATATCCTTAATTTTCTCATGGTGGTTGTGCCTCTCAAGCCTATATATTGAAGGATTGTCCAAGGAAAAGGGGGATCTACATCTGAGCATATCAAACCTTTGATCTAGTAAGAGGTAATCAGTTAGAGTATCATCATTTTGATCTCGGTATATTCGTGCAAGGGGTTGGATGAGGAGATATTGGAGAGGATACTAACATCAATCGTGGTCTATAAGTATTCTTTTTTGGGTTCTTATTGAATATACTTGGCCTATTTCCTTCAAGCTTGTGTATTCTTGCATATGCATGTCTATTATTTCTTTAATTGTCGTATATGAATTTGTTTTACCTAATCAACTAGAGTAGGAGATAGTTTTTTCTATTTGTTTCCTATTGTAGGTATCAGGTTGCGCCATGGGGTTTGAATATCGAGCTCACAGATTGGAAGCAGTGAGGAAAAAATTCATAAAAAAGTACACCATGCCCTTTCTAATTGGTTAAAATTAGTTTAAAGGGATGTTAGTGTCCACTTGTAGTGTTTTTGTCTTGGTATAGGGGTATGGTAATCCAAGGGAGGTTTCACCTATCTATAGGGGAAACATTATGTAACATGATCCAACCAAGAATTAAAGCATCATGAAATGGCTAAGACAACCAAATTTATTTGAGGTAAGAGGTTTTGTTGCAGTTTTCCAATATCTTCACAAGTTCATTCTACATTTCTCTGGTATTGTCGCACCATTACATTATTTGACCAAGGTAGAGGCAATATTTCTTTGGATCAAGGCTCAAGATCAAGCATTTAATGCAGTAAATAAGAAGATATGTGAGACGCCTATGTTGGGATTAAAAATCTATAGAAGACATTTTATATTGAGGTTGATGCATCAGAGGATACATGGGGTGACCATGTTGGGGGTTACAAATCTGGAGAAGCCACCATTATATTGGGGTTGATGCAATAAGTTATGCATTGGGAGAGTTTTCCTCATGAAAGAAGTAATACACATTACTTATCATTTGGAAACCTTCACATGATTTATTTTGAACCACCCTACATATGATAAACGACTCATGCCTTGCACTAAGTGGTGAATTTTTAGAGAGCCTACATTTTGAGGGATGAAATATTGATCCACACTGATCACATACCACTTTAGTTTCTACATTACCCCCAAAAATTTACAACATGTAATGCATGTCGACTGGATGTCATATATGCAACAATTCAACCTTGCCATCAAGAATAAGAAAGGAGATATAAACAAGATAACAAAGATGAAGAACACCGTGTTTCCAATGATTGAGCAATCAAAGATTCGAAGATCCCAATTCATGTCTAAGAATAGTGAGTTTGACAAAGCCATGGACCTATTTTATGTTGAAGCTTCTAGACATTCTGTCTCTTCATGGATAGGAAAAGGAATCTAGCAATTTTCTCACCATTTTAAAAGGTGCATGAATGAATTAAATGCCTCTCTCTACTATTAGGGACCTGCTTAGCCCCCTAGAAAATCATGTGACTCTCCCTCTGTAGTGTACCTATTTGCTCTGATACCAATTTGTAGTGTACCCTTTTACACTACCCAGGTTCACCCAACCTCTTTCGCACATCATTCGTTACATGGATGTAAAAACAAATGCATTTAACCAGAATTAAACACATAAAACTCAGAGTTAAATATATAATTCACTCCTGCAATTAAGCAAACCATAGCATTCAACAACAAATTCATTTACACAGCGGAAAACATGATACATAAGCAGGACAGTCATGCTCCAACATGATAAAGCATAATTCAGATATACTTATCTTTTAATAGGCTGGCGTCACCAACCAAGTGCAGGGCCTTCCACGACCTCCTAGCCTTAGACCACCTTGTTCATCCCTCTCAACAGGTAGGTCACCCCATTTGGGACCGAGCTCTACCAAGAGCAAAGGAATCGGCTTCGAGTGAGGAGTTCTGAGGGAAGAATAATATTACATACACCTTCAGCGGGAAGAAGCTCTCTGCAGGTCTACGGCTCGCGCACCTGAGACCACTGTTCCCCACATGCTGTTCCACCCAGGAGTACGCCTTCTTTGTCACCCTAGGCAGGTCCTTGGTACGCTGGTCTCTCCTGCAGGTTCTGAGGAGCGAGCCGGGGCCAGAATTCTACGGGCTCTAAGCATTCGATTCCTTCCAGGAGTCCTCTTCTTACCCTGCGCACTCTCTCACGGAGGTGGCTTCACCCGAACCAACAAGCCTCGCGGTCGGCAATCGCGCGTGGTCACAACAATCCGCATAAAAACCTGAGGACAGGTGCTTTCAAAAGCAGTTCAACTTGTCGCAGGGATAATCTGGGGCATGATTTGGGCGAGGCTTCCGCGCCGCAGGCTGGCGCTTCGATTTTCGAGACCACGGGGATTCTTCCTTTCGAGGAGTTTAACCACGGGGGTGGCGGGTTGGAAATGCATTGTCGGTTGACTACAGAGCAGTCCTGGAGACTCTTAGGCGTGGGCGAGGGTAATGCACCGGTTTTCCTTCCGACCGAAACCACGACTCCGCGGTTTGAGGATGAACCCGAGGGGTATCCGGCGAGAGAGAGGTCGATGGTTCCGCGCCTGAGAGGTTTGGTTAAGTGGAGGCGAGCCTTCGGCTCAGTTGGGGACACATTGCATGCGCGGTTGACACTTGTCACCACGGGCTTTTATGCATCCCATCATGCTCTTCCCACCATTTGGGAAATCACGGGTCCTTCCAAGGACTTAGGATAAAATAATAATATGCACATGGCTCTTTTGGAAATAATATTAAAATGTTATTCAGGCCTAAGCCAGGCTTAGCCTAGGCTCGATACTGACCCTTTCCCGCCTTCGACTCTGATCCACTTGCCCAATCTGTGGGCCTTTCGGTCCCCATCACTCTTTCATCGTGGTGGTTCTGCACTGGCGGTATTTACATTTTATTGATTGTTTTGCATACATACAAGTATATCGAGGCTCACGGCCTTCAACATAGGCTCCAGCCTAACAAACCAAACCTACAACTTATTCAAAACAGCTCACCGACCTATAGAACTTAATTACAATTCTTTGCATATAACATGATTTGCTGGCAGGAACAGGCCTTGGGGACACTACAATCCCTCCCTTGTTTTGCAGCATCCTCGTTTGCTTTACTATATACTAACGATGTCCTTCAAAATTCAAGATCTTGGGTGCGCGCGCATAATATCTATGCTCCATGTTGCGTCACCAGGGACCGTGCCGGGTCCTTTGGACTACAAATCATGGCTCGTTAGAACGCGTTTTCTGTCCAATATCGCATGCAGGATACTTGCGGGGCTGCTCCAGTTTTGAATCACGGTCAATCGATAATATGATTAGCATCGGTACATATTTCTTAAGTAGTGAAACATGAAACACGTTATATACTGAGTCATAGATGCGGTAATGCAAACATGTATGCAATGGCAGATCCTTTCGAGGGATCTCCAAATGGCCCTGGAAATCTTCGCGCCAACTTGGCATAACTTCCCAATTTCAGGGAACTTCACGTTAGCTTTCACTTTCAGGAAAACATGGTCACTTACTTTGAATTCTCTATGGGTTACCGGTACTATCGGTAGTAACTTTTACTTTTGATATGCAGGCGACTTTCAAGTTTGATTTTGATCATCGATCTTCCATCTCTTTGAGTAGTTGGTCGGGCCTAATTACGTCGTTGGATTATCGACTCAGCGGTGTCGTTGCACTTCCTTCCATAAGGAGAATTCGCCGAATGAATAATCTTGAAGGAGATGCATGGTACCCATTATTGTAGGCAAATTCATACCAATCGGGTAGTCTTCCCACCTTGATGGTTATCCATCACCTGGCATATCTTCCTGTTACTGCGTTTGCCCTCTAAATGCGTCCCATCCCGATTTCGGGGATGGTATTATACCGGTACTAAAGTTGATTACGTTCGAGATCCTTTGGCGATCCCCACTCGAGTCCGAGTGAATTTGGTTCTATCGGTTTCCTGGTGTCTTAGAATTCCATGCAAAGCGTGCCTTCTTTTAAAGATACCGGCAACATCTGGCGCTTTCGTGGGTGGTTTTAATGGAATGAAATGGGCAGCTTTAGTAAGCATCCACCACCACCATATTGAATCATCTTTGCTTATACGGGCAATCTGTCGATAAAATCCATGGTTATCACCTCCCACTTCCACGCAGGAATAGGTAAAGAACGCAACAACCTGGCGGGTAATGCATTGCTCGACCTTGATAATACAGCATTCCATCGTCGGCGATGTATTGAACAATTTCAGCCTTCTTCATACCCGGTCAAAAATAATGGCTTTTGACTGCGCGCCGGTCTTTTGATATCTTGGGTGTCCAACATAAGTTACATTATGCATTTCCTTTAGTATTGCCGGCTTCAATTCTCTGTCATTAGGTACATCGTTACGTTTTTGTATAGAAGTAAGTCATCGGTTCCCAAAGCATAACCTTTCTAAGACTGTGGGCTTTCCTGCTGCTATAACTTTGCTACCAATATTTGGTACTACAAATCAGCATATGTAGCTTCAAGAATTCTGTCTTCAACTCAATTTTATACATGCTAATGGCTATAACATACATCTCATCCACTCTCCGGATGAGGGAATCAACCACCTTTTTCTCCTTAATTTTGATATGATTTATATCAAAAACATATTCACTAAGGAAATCTAAACATCTAGCTTGTCGTGCATTTAAATTCTATTGTTCAAACAAATATTTCAAACCACTATGTTATGTTCTTAATTCAAATCTCTTGCCCATGAGGTAATGTCGCCATTTCCTCAATGCGTGGACAGCTAAGCTGCCGACTCTAAATCATGAGTGGCATAATTCTTTTCATGCTCTTTAGCTTTCGAGATTCATAACATTCTAAATCCCTCTTGGTAGAGAACTCCTCCGACCCTTCCTTACAGCGTCCGTGCATACTACTTAATCCTTACTTGGATCAACAATATTCCGGATTGGAGCACTAGTGAGTAGATTCTTCAATTGTTGGAAGCTTCCCTCACATTATTCAGATCCTTTGGAACTTCTTCTCCTTCTTTTGCGAGGAAGTGATAGCATGAGCTATCCTTGAAAATCGGATATGAATCTCCTATAATAGCTTGCCAGACATGAAGGATCTAACTCCTGTTACATTTCTTGGTGCTAGCCACTCTTGAATGGCATGTACATTCTCGGGATCCCGGCAATCCTTCCACCGGATAATATGTCCCGGATAATGGATCTGCTTTTTGGTAAAATGAGCATTTGCTCAACTTGGTATATATTTGGTGTTCTCTCAACACCTGTAATACCGTTCTCAGGTGTTGTTGAGAGAACACCAGCTGTACCATTCTAAGATGTTGTTCGTTTTCTTCTTCTGTCTTGGAGTATACGAAGATATCGTCCAAGAAGATTATAACGAACTTGTCCAGATAAGTTATGAACACTCCATTCATTAAGCATGAAGGCGGTAGTTGGGCGGATCCAAGCGGCTGCTTTGTAAATTCATAATGGCCCGTTACCTTGATGCGAAGGCGGGTCTTCGTGTCTTCATCTTTTATCCTCACTTGGTGATACCCGGATCGAAGGTCTATTTTTAGAAAATACCTTGGCATCCTTTAAGCCCGATCAAAAGATCGTCAATCCTTGGCGGAGGATATTTGTTCTTGTCAGTGACTTTATTCCGGTATAAAGTCAATACATAACCTCAGCGTCCCATCTTTCTTCTTCTGGAAATGGAATTTTGGGGCTCCCCATGTGGTGACAGGCGAATATACCCTTTCTTTATGACTCTTCGGTACCTTGATTACTAACTTCTTCGACTCGGTGTGCTCATCCTGCTGGGGAGCTTTTCGGCTGGGCTGCTCGGTATCGGTTATGAAAATGATGTCCCTCTCTTTGGAGGTAGTCGGACACCTCCTGAAACGCGTCTTTGAATTCTTTGAGCACCCTATGGTATTCTAGATTTGAGAATTTGCATCTGAGGAATACTTCTTCCCTTTGGGGCTGCAGATGGTGGCCTTTAGGTAACATTCTTGTTTGCATGAAGGATTTCTCTAACAACTACGATACTGGGAATTCCTTGGGCATTGCACGAGATTCCTTCTTAGTTCCAAGCGCTGTGTGAACCTCTTATTTGGCAATCGGGGGCGTAGTCTTTGGTCCAACTGATCCATCCCAATTAAGCAATCATATGAGCCCTAAGGAGAGAATGTTCAGTGGTACCAGTGCTCATTCCTTCATGTCCAGCGCTGAAACGGGACTTAATCCAGTGACCTTCCTCTTGGTCCCCGTGGCTTCCCCGCACCAACCAAGGCTTCTCATGCTAAACTTCTCGATAGATGCAAACTTTCAACCACCTAGGATCTACATAACTATGACCTTCGAATCAATCAAAATAACAATTAGTCGATTTGGTGATCATACCTTCCACTTCAATCATATGTGATTATTTTGCTACTTATTAATCTCGGTGCGTAGATCCTAAACTCTCTGCCATATCCTCCAACTGTTTCGGCTTGCTTCGCGGTATGGACGATTCTTGCTTGTCCTTTTCATTAGAGCTGATCTGTACCTATGATTCCCCTTCACGACTAACGCTCCGTGGTTGGAGGCCTTGACATTTTGCACTACCTTCAACTTTACGGGCTCTTCCCAAAGTTAGTGTCCCCTAAGGGTGTTCACGAGAAAAGGAAGGCTTGCTTCCATACATACATTGCTTTCTTAAACCTCTTACGTAGTTATCCCAAACCTTAAAGAAGATAGGCTTTTCTCTCTATTTGTTGATAGCAGGCATTTTGCCCACTTCTTATAGTCTATGTGGTCTTGGGATCATCATATTGAATCTTGTCGCGATGGAAGGTGGCAATCCCTTTCGGTACCTCTGAATTTTAACGACCTAAGTCTTTTGATGAGCGGAACGCATGCCTTGTTAGTTCTAGAAAATTTAGTTCATACTCATCAATGGTCATGTTGCCCGGTTTGGTTAGAAGAACTCCTTCATCTTCTGTCATAATACCTTTTTGTCAATTATTTCTTTTGAGAATACTTCTTGAATTCCTTCAAGTGACCTCTTTCTCTTTGTTATGTTTGCGTTATATGGCCCGATCCCACCGCATAGATGCCTTTCCTTTCGGTTGGTACATTGCAATTCTTCCTTACGCATGAGTAGAATAATTAGCGATTGGAAGTATTCTTCATGCCAAGCAACCATGTCTCGGCATCCTCCTCCTTCTTATGCTCCCCATCAAATGTTGGAGGTTTAATTTGTTCATCTCTCCTTTCAATTCACCCACTCCATATCTTCGGTGTTTCCTGGTAGGAGACAGGCTTGAATGTTGTGTGTCTTACTTGCCCGAGCGATCATGGGAAGCGACTTCTGATGTGGCTACCACTCCTTGACCTACTTCTTCTCTCATGGTTTCTGCGACTCTCCGTCGTACTCGGGTCTCTTCCTTTCTCAAGTTTCTTCTCTTTCTTTCCAGACTCTGCATGAATCTTAAGTTTAATTTCCCTTAGATCCTTTGACTTTCATGAGCTTTAAATTTTATCATCTCAGCGTTCCTTAGCTTCTCTTTGTAACCTCTCAATGATTTTCTTCGTATGTCCTTCCTTATCCATCCTCTTTTCCATACCCATTAGAGTCTGATCCCTCGACTCCTTGATTAACTTCTTTTCCTTCTTGATCGTCTTACATTTGGTGACATTCTTCTACTCCATGCCAGCGTGTTAATGCGGAGTTTTGGCTGTAAATGCAAGACACACTATGCAATCCAATTCAAATTGTCGGGCCATTAAACTTCGCGAATATCCCACAATATTCATAATTATTACGAACAAGAATGAAAGTTATTTAAAACTTCCTGGTTTACAGTTACATTGTGGCGGTGGCTTTTTGGTGTCAGAACTTTAGTCGATTATTTCTGAACTTCCTGTTTCGGAGTTTTTGCAACTCCTGGCGTCGCGGTTTACTATCCTCTCTCAATTTTGGTCTCAGATAGAAAGCCTTTTGCGGATCCTAGCTCTTGAAGCATATAACCATCGCCGGGCCGTGATGGTTTTCCTCTGGTGACTGCCTTCCGGGTTTCGGCACTAGCGTCAGCGATAGCATGTCCTCACAACTCCGATTCTCCGATCTCTGATATGCCTTAGCTTTCCAAGCTAAGCCCTATCCATGCTTGTCGCAAACCGGTGCTTATCCTTATCGGGTTGAGGGGTTTATGAATAAGCTGAAACGACGTCAATCAGATTTCCCCGATTTAGATGAATCTCCATCTTCGTGTGAAGCCCTGGGGCTGGAGGCAACCTCCTCATCTGACCACACTATGTATTGTAATCAAGCCTCCTCCGAGGAGTTTGGTGATTTCAATAGCGTATCATTCTCGCGCGTCGCGGAATCTCAGATGGGTCCCGGTCATTGGTATGGCGAGCCTTCCTCTGTTGCTATAAATCTGCCACCTTTACTCCTGACAGTCGGTGTGGCTCCCCCGCACCTAAGCCTTATCGAGAAATCGGCGTGTCGCGATTTTCCCGTGCTCGAAAACTTTGCCTCCGGATTCTCAGATATCCCGATGCGATGTCAGATAGCCTTTAAACTTTTATCCTGTCTCGGTCAAGTTAAGGTCCATGTGACCTCTACTCGTGACCGTACTCAAAGCTCTCATCAAGGTTTTGGGGTTCGGAGTTTCAAACTGTAAGAATCACTTGTCGCAGGGTTCCCGATTTCGATGATTGACCTTTCACAATATCGGGACTTTCGTGATCCTCCATCGCCGGTGGATTTACTCCTTGTCGAAACTTTTCAGATGGTCGCAGTCTACCTTAGTGTCCACTAAATGAAGCGGTCGGTCTTGTCGCGATTAGCGGATCGCGATTCGATGTGATAATTTCGATGCTTTCGAGAACTCTCTAGATTCTCACGGTTCGACTCCTCGGGATGAACCGCGTGTCCTCCAGAGATTACGGCTATGATCCCTCCTCGGGTTTGCGAAATCGCAGGGTCTCGATTCTCTTGAGTTCTAATATCCCGACGCTTCTTCGAGATTTCTCCTCTACCCATAAGGACTTAACCTTAAATTCAGCGATTCGTCAACTTCGGACGGTTGGTAGGTTAATCCTACGAGGATAAACTGACTCCACCGATCCTCGAGTTTAAACTCACATCTGCGATATCAAAGAGGTTTTCAAACCTCATTACCGCATTCTCCAGTCTGGCGGTTGCAGGTTTAGCTTTCCCTCGAGCGAACCGGCCAGTTTCTACTTCCTTAATTGTAGAAACGCAATCTCCCTATGGTCATAGACCATACCGATTCGCAGTTTCGCAAATGCTTGCTATACCTCGACTTATAAACGTAATTGAAACAACTACTTGGCCTTAGGATAAACTAACATCGAAATTAGCTACATTCGGGCCTAATTTCTCCTCACATTACCGGTCAAAGGCCCGGCTCCAGCAGCCCGGCTCGATTAATGCGACAGCTCACGATACCAATTTGTAGTGTACCCTTTTACTACCGGGGTTTACAACCTCTTTTCGCACATCATTCGTTACAGGGATGTAAAAACAAATGCATTTAACCGAATTAAACACATTTAAAACTTCCGAGTTAAATATATAATTCACTCCTGGGATTAAGCAAACCATAGCATTCAACAACAAATTCATTTACCGCAGTGAGGAAAACATGATACATAAACGAAGCGGTCATGCTCAACATGATTATAGCATAATTTAGATATACTTATCTTTTAATAGGCGTAGAAATCTTAATAAGTCGCGAGGAGCTACGAACCTCCGACCTTAGACCAGCATTCATCGACTCAGCGATGGAGTCACCGTGGGGCCAGGCGCTCCACCCAAGGTAAGAATCAAGCTGTTTGAGGAGTTACCGGGAACAATTACATACACCTTCAGCGAGAGCTCTCGAGAATCTCCCAGCTCCTTGCGCACCTGAGACCCTCATTCCCCACATGCTGTTGTTCACCCGGGAGAGTGCACTTCTACGTCTTTAGGTAACGGAGTCCCTTGACTCTGATCTCCTGCAACAGGTTCTGAGGTGACCGGACTGGGAATTCACAGGCTCTAAGCGACCTATTCCCTTCGAGAATCCTCTTCTTCCCCTGGCGCGCACTCTCACACGGAGAGATGCGGCTTCCGCGAACCAACAAACCTCACCTTGATCCGACCTTCGCGTGGTCGCGGTAATCCACGCAAAAAACAGACAAGTGCTTTCCAAAGCAGTTCAACTTGTCACAGGATAAACTCAGGCATGATTTCGGGCGATTTCCGCGCCGCAGACTAGCTCAATTTTCCGAACCACGGGGATTCTTCCACTGGTTTAACCACAGTCCAGTTTGAAATGCATTGTCGGGTTATTCGGCGATCCTGAGACTCGCAAGCTGGGCAGGGGTAATACTGGTTTTTTCTCAAACAAAACGACTCAGTTTCGAGAGATGAACGAGGGGTATCAAACCCAGTGATGCAGGTTCCACGCCGCGAGAGGTTTGGATTCGAGAATGGAGGCGAGCCCCTTCGGCTCAGTTCGGTTTTATTTGCGTACACCGGTTGACGCATGCGAATTTGTCGGCGGCATCCATCCGTCGCCTTCTTCCCCGCCACTTGAAATCACGGGTCCTTCGAAAGGACTTAGGATAAAATAATAATAGGCATGGCTCTTTTGATAATATTAAAAATATTATTCCGACCTAAACCCCTAGGCCAACCCTGAGCTCGTGTCGACCCCTTTCCCACCTTTCGACTCACGATCCTTGCCCGATACGTGGGCCTGGGTCCATCCCACTCTTTCATGATGAGGCCGATGCGCGGTATTTACATTTGATAATTGACTTTTGCATACAGCCACAAGTATCGAGGCTCACGGCCTTCAACATAGGCTCTCCTGGCCTAACAAAACCCATAAACCTGCGACTTATTCAAAGCAACAAGAGCCTATAGAACTTAATTACAATTCTTTTGCATATAACATGATGCATGCCGGGGCTCGACGCCAGGGGACACTACACCCTCCACTAGAATCACACTTGAAAAGATCTGCTATCTATGGGAAAAATACCTGGGGACACTACACCCTCCACTAGAATCACACTTGAAAAGATCTGCTATCTATGGGAAAAATACCATATCTCAGGAAGAGCCTAACACCACCAATGAGGAGGACACAATCATTAAGTCAAAATGATTTAAGTTTCTAGGTAATCTATATTTTATGTATCATTTCCTACCATTCATATAGATTATAAAAATTGATACCGACAACTTTTGAAGTTAAAGAACTACAATATTTTTGGCTTTCACTATTTTAAAAAATTACATGTTTCATGTTCTCTATGCTTATAGCTCTATATGGAAATGGAATGTATTGATTCTTTTTTTCCCCATATTTCCATGCTCCCACCCTCCAGCCCAAAGGTGAGAATAATATTGTTGGCACCTTGACAATCCCAATCAACAATCAACTCAAAAAGAGCGAACGCGTGATAAGTAGAATTTAAATCCGATGGGGAGGATAACAACCCTCTTCTCTACCACTTGAGTTAGAACCATTCAACATGAATGCATTGATGATATATGACAAAACCACAACCATTTATATAAATATTTGATATGGTATATATACATATATAAGGAATGATGAGGTTATTACTGATACTTTTGAACCTCAAATATCTATAGGAATAATAATAATAATACTAATAATTATTGTTATTATTAAATTTGTAATTAAAATAATTGTTTTACAAATTTAAAATAATATATTGCAATCCATTTCAAGATAATTTTAATTACAAATTTTATAATAATACTAATAATATTTTCTCTACTTTTTCTCGAAGAAAGTTTTGATGGGGAATTTTTTTTAATATATCAATGATTTTAAAAACCATTGATATAATATTTCTCTATGAATCTGGCCTTTCATCCATTAAGAGTAAGGCTATGACCAATTACTTAATTTACAATTACAAACTAATCAACATGAAGAAGAGACTTCATAACATTGATTCAAGTATTAGAAAAAATCACTCAAGGTTTATGAGGTGGAGTGAAGATATTACTTTTTGGCCTAACTGTTATTCAATAAATGAGGAGATCTCCCTTTACAGTATTAATACCATTGAAAGTAGTATCACAACTAAATTTAAAGAGAAATTGCGGTGAACTCAAAAAATTGAGAATAAGAGAAAGTTAATGTATTATAAAGAGATCATAAAAACTAAGTTAGAAGAACAAAACTATCTCTTTATTATATTCAACTTAAAAAAAAAAAATTAATATTACTAAAATAAGAACAAACTCTCATAAGCTTTTATAGTGAAATTGGATGTGGGCTAGACTTAAAACACCATGGGATAATAGAATATGTAAATTTTACAATATTAGGAAGGTGGAGAATAAAGAACACGTTCTCATGCATTACTCTTTTTTTTTCCAAGTTACACTGCCAAGGAAAACTTGTGAGTACTTCCCCTCATTTCGAGGATGATACCCATGGTAAACCCTAGAATCTTCAGGGAACAAGGCCAGTTAATAAGAAGGCTCGAATTCATAACAATAATATATTCATTGTGAGCTCAACATGTCACTTGCGAGGAATAAACCTGGGTGGGGAGGATAAAAATCATTCCTTCCAGCCACCCAAGCTAAACCAAATTGACTTCTCATATATTACTCTACCAAATTTTTTTATTTTTTATTTTCAAACCAATTATAATATTACAAATCTACATAATATATTAATCCATTATTTATGATGATGGTGATGATGATTAATTTCCACGAAGACCATTATATTTGATTTTCCATTTTCATGATAATGTTATTTATATTTCATTTCTCAATTTTTTTAATATTTATTAACATTGAAGATAATAGAATATCCATATCATCATCATCATCATGTTATTTATATTTGATTTTCCATTATCCATTATCATCATGATGATACTGTTATTTATATTTCATTTCTCATTTTTTTAATCACTTATGAACATTGGAGATGTGTATGCTCCGAAAATTAACTTTTATCACTGAAACCAAGGTGGGTTTTTCATAATATTAAGTCAAACAATTGCTATCCGATTTAAAAGAAGACGACAATGATTTAATTAATCATATTCACCTGGACATTTCTTGGAAAAGTCTCTCGAACTCTCCAAAAATCATGTTTGAGGAATATCATAAACTATACGAAAATCAAAGTATTTTTATGGTTATATAATCGCTCCAGTATGTTGTTTTATGCAAATGGGAAATGACCACCAAACGTAAGAATTCATATTCAAATATGACTTTAGACATTGTGAGAGTCTCGAATCATTAAGTGATCATAATATTGTTTATGACTTCAAAGCGTCGGTAAGCCAACCTTGAACCAAAAAGGAAAACCAGGATTATAGATGATTTACGACCGTCTAACATATCATATAACCATGTTAATGAGAGTTTGTTCTAAGATCAGTTCAAGTATATGGGCGTGTAGACTAGTAAGACATAGTGAAGAAAGTAGGTGTAATTGTATGTAAAACGTTTAGTGCATGTGTCAAAAAAGTGTATGAATACGTTTTCAGGGTGTAGAATAGTCGGTGATGGAGTGTATTGTTAAGGTACTCTGTTATGTGAAGTTATCGGTTCAAAATCCTTGATTTACCTTGTATGCCGCGTGAGGGGCCATGTTAGCATGCCATGAGGTTATAGTGGTAGTAGTAAGATAACACGGCTCCGTGTCACGCAATTATGTACCCGATTAGTTGTTGATTCTACCAGTGACAAAAAAAAAGTATATGGATACAAAGAGCATGAGTATCAAGCAAATGTATAACTAAAAGTTGTAAGGACAAAAAAATCAAAGTGTAATGAATGACGAGGCATGCATTAGGGTCATGTGGATAGACAACTTGACTAATAATTATAACTAGAAGATCAATCATCATAATGGATCATCATCTCCTTTATCTATATTCCTTCATATTCTTAGCACTTGTATAGTACAATATTGTTAGATTGAACAAAAAAGGTGCAAAACACTTTGTATTCATTTGCATCTTATTATTCATTCACCTCCCCAAAAGTGTACAGGCGTTGATGTTAGTCATAATTTATTGATAGCTATGTGGCTTTGCTGTAAAACTTCATGTTGTTCATGTCATTGTTTTACAAACATTTTTCATGAATATTGACATAGTTACATTTTTTCATCAATATTGGCATATTTTTCTTTTTGTGTGACTGGCGGAATCGACAATTCGCAGTTCTCGTACTCGCGTGACACAGGGTTGATTCCTATCTGTTACCTCTATAACCTCCAGGTGTGTCCACACAGCCTGCAAGCATGGGGCACGGGTAAATCGAGGTGAGAATCGAACGTGAGACCTCATTTTTACATGTCCTTCCATTTACATAGCACTTGCCAATCGTTCTACACCCTTGCGGGTATCAATATTGGCATAGTTGATATACAACCCAATTTTATTTATCAATTTATGTATGGATATTTTTAAAATTTGTTTATGATATTATTTGATTGCTTAAATATTTGACTTATCATATTCTATTATTTGTATATGTAGGAATAATACATTATAATTGTTGTTGTGGCTATGCTTATTTATGTAGAGAGTACTTTGGAAGATAATTCGTATCAAAACATCATTTTCAACGTAGTTGTTGAACTCTATAGAGTTTGTAGTCAAGAGTCACTCTCAAATGAAGAAAGAGATAGAGGACAAATTGCAAAGTTACATTAAAATGTTCAAGTTGTTATTATTAACATGAAGGTTGGGTCTGTGGATGTAAAATTGTTGAATATTGTCCATTGTTTTTAGAACTAATAGAAGGAAATAGAGGACAAAATGCATAATCACATTAAAATGGTGAAATTTGAGGTTACTATTATTAACATAAGGTTGGGTTTGAGTATACAAATTGATGAATATTGTCCTTTCCGATCAAGGTTTAAACCATCATGAAATGACTAAGACCATCAAGTTTGGTGAAGGTAAGAGCTGTTGTTAGAGCTTTCCAAAATATTCACAAGTTCATTCCACATTTCTTTGATAGCGTTGTGCCATTACATTCTTTAACAAAGGTATAGGCAATGGCCACGACACAAGAGAAAGCACTCAACACATTAAAGAAGAATATATGTGAGGCACCTATATAGGAACCATTTGATAATGAGGTTGATTCGTTAAGTAGTGCATTGGGAGAGTTTTCCGTATGGAAGAAGGAAGATTGATTTATTATGACTTGAAAACCTTTACATGAACTATTTCGAACCACCCCACACATGAACTATTTTGAACCACCCCACACATTATAAAGAAATATATTCCTTGTACCAAGGGGTGAAGAATTAGAGAGCCTACATTTTATGGGAGGATAGTACGATCCCCACTTATCATAAGCCACCTTGGTTTTTATGAACCGAAACCAAGTTACAACAAGTAAAGCATGTCACTAGATATCCTATATGCAATTTAATTGTGTTGTCAAGTATAAGTAAGAGGATACAAATTAGATAAATTAAATGACAAGTTGTGAATTCCAAATGGTACTATTGAATTATGTTGCTTAGAGAAGCTCATAATTTTAAGGTAAATGGACATTTTCGAGGTAGGAAGACATTGTTCAATTTTCATAGGTATGATTATTGGCCATGTCCTATGCAATTTGATGTTCCAAAGTTTAGTAGAGCAAGTGTATATTGTTGTGCTTAAATTCCCGCTAATAGAATTTTGGGCTTGCATATACCATTTATTTTCCCAATTTAACCATGGGAAAGTATCTCCATGAATTTCCTTGCAGAATTGTGGAAGATAAAGCATCATCATGATTCCTTGTTTGTAGTAGTTGACAGGTTAAGCAAGAAGGTTTAGTTGATTCCTTGTAATAAAATGGTCATTAACCAAGAAGAAACCAATATATTCATCAAGCATGTGTGGACGCACTTTGGGATTCCAAAGTCCAGAATATCAAATGGATAATGATGGATACTAAGTCAAAGAGAAGAATTACTTTCCATCCACATATGAATGCATGGATGGGTAGATATAGGAAGGAAAAAAATAATTTCTCATTTATTTTAGGGTTATCATTAGAAACAAACTAAGACATGGGATGAAAGTTTGATTTATATTCAACACTATTATTACTAAGCCATCCATAATTTGAGCAATAAATCACTGTTTGGAAGTTGTTTGGGTTTTTTTTCCTTGAAATCCATTTGATATTGATCCAAAATTGATTTTCATAGGTACCATATGACTTAATTGATGCTTTAGTGATGGGAATATTATATTTGGGATTGCTTTAGGTTGGAACCAAAAAATCGTAGTGATGGACTAGAATGATAAATCTTGCATTTGAAGGATGGAATTTTTGGATTTTGGTTGCTAAGGAATTTGATACTAGGATATTATTATGAATTTTATAGGAGATGATTGAATCTCGTTAGAAACTAGATTATCATGAGGAAAAAAGGAAAGAGAAGGGAGAATCAAAGATTGAAAAATGAAACTCTAGTAACCAATCTTCTCAACATCTATTTAAAATGGAAGTGAAGGTCGAATGGTGGGATCCTTACTATGAGTGTAATGGGGGTAAAAGGGCATATTAGAGTAATAATAGTATAGGAATGGTGGCCATTCAACATAAGGTGGACTAGGTCCACTATGTTTGGTATTATTAAGTAATTACCACTAGGTAGTTAGCATTGAATAAATGTAATGTGGCCTCATCAATGAAGGATCACTAGGTAGCTAGAATTTGGTTATGATTATGGTTTTATAGCTAGCTATAAATAAGGATGAAGCCCTCTTAATGAATTATGTATTGGAGTATACTATTGTTAAGAACCAAATATCAATATAGCATAGAAAAACCTCAGAAAAAGTACTGAACGCCTTGAAAAAGAGATAATTTCAGATAATAAGCCTCTTCGAGGGGGCAACCTACTTTTACCCCACTTAAATGTTCAAGTACAAGATGATTCAAAACAAAAATGTCTCCTTGGTATATATAGGAGACTAGGAGGTATAATTACAACTAATGGCCTAAAGCCAACATAAATAAAATAACATT